>LKEA01000015.1:0-32457 GCA_003795315.1 Cytospora schulzeri | reverse complement strand
TCGAGCACCGGATGTAAGGTAACATCTGATGTTGACCCCGGACCCAGAACAACCCCCTGTCACCCTCGTATCTCAGGGGACTTTTAAGTCGGTCAATACGTACAATTTAACCTGGGGCGTTGCCTGCTCAACCTTCCTTTTGACGTCCTCTCTTTTCGACTGGTGGGACCGCAACAGCATCACCAGCGACACCAGCGAACATTGTCCTCCAATTGCGACCTGATTGTTCCTTGGCCCCTGACTTACACGTCTCAAGAGTCAAGTGAAGACGAGAACAGAGCCAAGATGGTCAATCTGGCAGCGGCCAAGGTCGGCCCTGTGCGATGTACGTGCAAATAAGCAGCATCTCATATCAATGAACCCCTGCCAAACTTCCGTTTGCTGACATACATACCATCTTAGACAATTCGCCATGGACCCAAGTCACCATTCTCGGTTGTGTGACATTTTGCTCCGTCGGCATGTACTCGGCAGTGAGCGGTCTAGGTGCTGGGTACGTCGAAAATCGAATTCAGATTGAGGAAGGATGGCTCAATGGCTAACAAGGCCTTGTCAACAGTGGTACCCAAGACACTCAGCTCTCTGACACGGCAAACGGTGTTCTCTACGGTTGCTTCGCCATCGCCGGCTTCTTCGCTGGTTCAATCAACGTACGCCGTCCTTTATGTATCCGGTGCCTTCGATTGCTGTATGATAACGTGGCGAGCGCATAACTGACGTATCATCCTTATTCTAGAACATGCTCGGTCCGCGATTGACTCTCTCCATCGGTACTACTGGTTACTCTCTCTACATTGGCGCTCTCTGGGCGTACCAGGTCCACGGCACTCGATGGTTCCTCATTCTCGCCGGCGCACTTCTCGGCTGCACCGCTTCCCTCCTCTGGGCCGCCCAAGGTTCGATCATGATGTCCTACCCACTCGAGAAGGACAAGGGCCGATCCTTCTCCCTCTTCTGGTCCCTCTTCCAGATGGGAACATTGGTCGGTGCCGCCATCGCCCTCGGCATTGAGGCCCATTCCACCCTGCCCGGAGTCTCGACCGGTGTATACCTTGCCTTCATGATCATCATGCTCACCGCCATTGTCACCTCGTGGCTCCTTCTGCCGCCCCACCTCGTCGTCCGGGGAGACGGCACCGTCGTCGAGCTGGAGGATGCCATCTCCCCCGCGCAAGAGTTCAAGGAGCTGTGCCACCTGCTGAAGGACTGGCGCATGATCGTTCTGTTCCCCATGTTCTTCTCGTCCAACTACTTCTACTCTTACCAGGGTGCCATCACCACGGCGCTCTTCAACGGGCGGACACGTGCTCTTGTCTCCCTGCTCACCGGTCTCGGTTCTATCATTGGCTCTGTCATCATCGGCCAGATGACCGACAATTTGCCCTTCGGCCGACGGAAGCGAGCCCTGTTCGCCACCGCCTTTGTAGCTTTCTTCAACTGCGTCGTCTGGGCTTGCGGTCTCGGCTTCCAGGTTCAGTTCACTCGTGCTGACAGCGTCGTCCGTGGTGTCGCGGTGCCCTGGGACTGGACTGTTGGTGTCGCCGTCGGTCCCATCATCTTGATGATGGCGTACTACATTGCCGACGCTATGTTCCAGGGACTTGCCTACTACACCATGTCCTCGCTCACGAACGAGCCATTCAAGCTCGCCCGTATGGCTGGATATTACAAGGGTGTCCAGAGTGCTGGCGCGGCCGTCTCTTTTGGTATGGATGCTGTCAAGGTCAGTAGTATTCCCACCGTTCTTTCTCCATACAAGTTGCTCATTGCTGACATCTAAAACTTCTTCCTGAAGACCGCTTACCTTGGTGAGCATCTTGTCTCCTGGCTCTTGCTCCTCTTGTCCCTGCCGCTCTGCGCCTGGGTTCTCTGGGGAGTTCGTGACAGCAACTACGAGGTGGAGAAGGTCACCCGCGTCGAGGACGTGGCCGACGGTGCAATCGAGGGCATGGCGCTCCCTCCTGGCCACGTGGCTGGAGAGCACCTGGATAACGGTGGCGTTAAGAAGACGCCTGAGGTCAATGAAGGCAGTGCGACTTCTGACTAAGATGTGGAGACTGCTGGATGCGACTGTGGTTTGGCTTGGTTTAGGAGGTAATGTTGCGGCGTATATGGATACCCTTGAAGTCTTTTTCTGAGGCGGCTGTGCTGTGGATGGTCTTCCTGGTTAGGCGCTGTCTAAAACTTAATTGAGCATTATTGCACACCACAGACGTTCTCAAAGTGCCGTGCTTCATATCAGGCCAAGTAGCCACCCTACTACCCTACACCAGCTGGAGGTTCAAAATTCACAGGGCGTTGCTCAAACTTCGCGAGGTCGGCCAAGACTTGAAACTCTTCCTCGGAAGGAACGATTTCTGCTCTTGTCTGGCAAGACTATGTCAGAACGACGAGATTATCCGAGCTTTGATGTTTCGATTGGGTCGAAATAGTAAATAAATTCGGGCAGGCCCGGGTGAGTATGTACCATTACATGCCATACTCCTCCCCCTCTGCTTCCTCACACTCCATACGGTGCTTTTTCCAATCCTTCTTTTGGCATTCAGTCGAACAGTACCGAGCCTTCAGACACCGCATGCACTTCTTCAGTAAACCTCCGCCCTTGGCCTCCAACGAGCCACAATTTCGACAACTGGGAGTCTGATCGCCCAGCACAGTCATATTCCTACTCGACCCCGACAGGGCCTTCGCCATGTCAGGGTCAATGACCTCCTCGACGAACGGCACCGCGTAAATTGGGCTGATGGCTAGGCGCGTAGCAAACTCGGCGGCCGTGTCCCACTCGGGCAGGTTGATAAAGCCCTCAGGTAGCTTGCCTGTGCCGCAACTACAGATTACCTGCGTGGCCGGTTCGGTGCTCAGCGGGATGGTGGCGCCGGGCCGGGCGTACTCACACTCGGAAGAATGGGTCCAGGTCCTACAGCGCTCGACCAATGCCGGTAGGACCTTCTTCCACAGCACCAGCTCCTCATCGTTGACCGTGATGGTGCAGCATTCGAGCGTCCGGAGCATGAGCAAGAATGAGTCGAGTTTGCCGCCTTTGATCGTCTCCACCGTGAATGGTATGACTGCGCCGTCAAGTGCAACAGTCGCGTTGGCGCCGTCCAGACGTAGGGACGATATGAAGATGAGCATGTGTATGCCGCCTCGTTCGGGGTGATTTATGGCGAACAGGCCAGTCTGGCCACCCTGAAGCCCGGACGCAAGCATGAACATGGTGAACAGCGACTCTTTGAAATTCATTCGTGCCGAGGCGGCCAGGCCAGACGTATCGGCCTGATCGCGAAGCTTGCGCTCCCGGGCAGAGAACATCAAGGATGTCAACGTCGTCAAGAAGCTCAGACGCTTCTTGTCAGAGACGTCGATGATTGGCAAGGAATCGAGGCTCAGGTGCGGCATGTTAAGCGTGACCGGAATGGATGGCGCATCGCTGGAAGTCGCTTTAGTTTTGGCGAGAGTGGCAGGGAAAATAAAATCGTCCAGCGTCGGAGATGTCGCCGGATCGGCGAGAGGCGCAATGACCTCGACATAAAATGATGTCCGGGCGATCCGAGTTTTGCTTCCATCCTTGACAACAGGAACCGGGAATTGTAGTGAGTAAACAGCGTCTCGATTTCCAATTACAATCTCGAAAACAAAGGGCGAAACTTTGAGAGCATCCACGGAGGCCTTTTCAGCTAGCAACTTCTTGCCCAGGACAGACGAGATGTCCAGATGACCAGTAATTGATGTGATGACGCCTGACGAGTCGATATTAGCCTTGAAAAATGTGCCGTGATCTCCCGTAGGTGATTCATGTATGGCAGCCGGCTTCAGACTGCTGTAAACTGGACACCCATTCTGGCCAGGCGCATTCTTTGCGATGTAAACGTGGGCCCAGTCTTCCAAGTCAGTCTCAAAAAGGGCCATAGGCTGGCCGAGATTTAGCTTCCTTTGAAAGACTGTGATGTTCTGGGAGCTGTTTTGCAAGCAGAGAGACACCTTCGTGTTCTTTGGATCGACTTGAAGGGCAGCCGTGGGCACTCGGAAAGAGGCAATCATGTGAGAGTCTCCAGACCAATAGGCCTTGTCCTCGACAACAGCCACGGAAAAATCTTCGTTCTCTCTGTTTCCAACTGTCGAAATATCTCCGAACGTCACTTGGACATCGCCAAAGGTATTATGCCACATCGGCACACCTCCCTGGACTCCTCTCATGTTACCCTCAACTGCAAAGCCCACATGAGTCTGGAGCGCCAGCTTGGCAACCTTCTTCCAATGGGCAGAGGGGATGCTGATGATAACAGCTACAGAGTCGGGTACTTGAGACCACGTCGAGAACAGGGGCGCGTTGGGGCCACGTCTGATTTCGGTCTCCAGCCAGGGCTCAGTATAGAGCCCCTGATTAGATATCTCGAGTGAGAGTGACTGCGCGAAATTCGATCCAAACATACGAGTAGAATCCTCGTTGATCTTTTTGAGGAGCTTCTGGCAGTACGGCTCAACGGGAACATCCACTGCCTGCAGAAGTCTCTTCATGAAGGCCACAAGGCTTCCTCGATGATACTTAGGATACGCTTGCTTCAACAACCTTTCCACCTGCTGCTCCTTGGAAAGACTCAAGAGAGACATAATATCCTCGTTGGCAAACATTTCCTTGTAGACTTTGTGGACCAGAGTCGCAAGGGCGTCCTCGGTAACCTGGAGTCGCACTGGATCTGCCAGTCCGCTTAGGTGTTCAACGAACTTCCAAGCGAAGCGCCATTGGATTCCTGGTTTCTGTGATGCTGTCTGGGCGAAGGCCACGGCCAGCATATATTCGTCAACGTTGGAGAATGCCGTTGCGTTTGTCCAGTACTCGACAGGGCTGATCCCAAGCAGTGTCGAGACCGTTCTCGTTGGTCCACACATAAGTTCTTCGAACTTCTGCCTCTCACCCTCCCTGCCTTTCTCCATTGTCTCGGTATACAATGTAGCCCAAGGAGTGGCCTTCAGCAAAGGGCTTGCCGAGACTACAATATTGAGTGCTCCGAGGTAGTCGGATAAATTAGAGGTGTCTATGACATCGAACTGTTTTGGGGCAGTTCCACCAGAAGCATACTCGTGAGGGTCCAGATCGAAACTGTCCATGCTCAGCTGACGGCGGTAAAAGGGGCCCGAGGTCTTTCCTGTATCAATGCTGTACTGCAGCATGTGACACAATGAGAGGCAATCTGCTGTGACGAAACGCAGGACGACTTCTCCCGATGCGAGTTCGTTAAATGCCGCTGCCCATTCTTCAAACTGATGCTGAGCGGCCTCGACAAGGCCGATTGAAGTAGTGCCCTCGGCCTTGGGGGCCCGCAGTGGCGACATCTCGGTAAGACGTGCATTTGGCGTTGCTAGATGATAGCTCAGGATCGGGTCTCCTCCGTAGGCAAGTATGGCGTGTTCTGATAGAGTGACAGCGAAGAGTGGGTTCGGAATGTTTGTGCCCTTGGGTACTATGCCCGTCGTACCATTGTCCCACCACGAATCAAGAGCCGCTTTCAGTTCTGGGCCCGCCATGGTCTGCATTCCGAGAGGAGCGGCAGCTCTTGCTCCTCCATATACCAAGCCCTGTCCCGCGTATTTGGCCTCTTTATAATTGTTGGAGTGTTTCAGGGCAGCCTCAAAATCTGCTCGGTACTGGACGCTGTCCTTCTTCAAGAGGGCCTCGGCATATTTAGTCCACATAACGCGGACAGACGCGAGTGTCGAGCTGTTGGTGAAGCGGAATTTTGCGCCATATTCGCTCCCCCGCCACTCAAGAAGTGACGTTGATGCGGCTAACAGCTCAGTGACATGCTGCTGCAGGACTTGGGTGGTCTCCTGGTCCAGAAGTAGATGGTAATACATATTCCACAACACATTCGGTTTGATCGTCTTGCCATGGGCACTGAGTATGGTCAGAAACAGAACGTTGCGAGCTAAAGAATGTTAAATGATGAAATAAAAGCTTCTGGTGGAGGCACATACCAATAATTGCATCCTCGACATCACAACAGGTGATGTCCAGCCTCCTGCCTGCTAATACCGATCATGATGGTCAGCTTCTTGAACCAAATAGGTCAATATAGATGAGGACATACGGAAGCCTTTTTCGGCGTAGGCAGTGTACAGAATGTGTCTCACATCACCACAACCGAGGAGCAGGATGTCGGCATCGACACCTTGAGGCAGGCATCGCGTCAGGCTCACTGCGGGTGTGTTTCCCACCGCGTATAGCGGGAGGACAACATTAAGGAGGGACGGAGTAAGCATGATCGAACTGACGTGACATGTAGCACAACTACTACATGTGCACCTGTTGTTGGCGTTGTGGTAGAAGCCGGGACGAGAACAAATGCGCTAGAGCTGCTCCCAGGTCTGCATGAAGCTCAACAACGATCCAAGCGGGGCCCCAGGGTTACAAACAAGTTGAAACGCTTTGCCCTAACCCTAGCTTCTAACCCTGATTCGGGGGTTTGTCCATTGTTTTCCTCTTCTTTTCTCTCTTAAATAGGTCACGAGCTTCCACCATGCCGTACGTGATGTGACAGTTCCCGTAGTACAGTCCGGGTTTGGCTTCACATCCTTCCGGATGCGCTGTTGGCCGTCTCCAGAACAGCTTGCACATACTAGGAACCAACAACTTTGGAGTTGAAGCAGTGACTGGAGATATCTATTGACGCTTTGGCGTATTCTAGGTGATAGGTTTAACTGGATAATCAATAATCAGATACAGGTTCACAGGCATACAAAGCCTGGAAAGTGGGAGGACACAACATTAAAAGATTGGGGGGAGGGGGGGCGGTGGTTGGGAATAGTATATTTAACACAAAACAATTCGAGCTTCATTGTGCCCAAACAGAATATTACACGTTATAAATGTTATTGTTTTGCCTTATGCTAACAATGACATGATCTTTAATTGTTTACCACTCGATTGTGTTGCCCAGGTATGGTTTCGTTTCCGTACCAACCCCCACCCAAAGGGGGTCTACATGAAACCCTGAGATGAATTTTGATCACACTTGACCTCACAACCCCTCATCGGTGATGGAAACCGGCACAAATCCCCTCCCCTGTTCCGCAACTTATTCCAATCCTCCTCAAAGTATTTTGACGCCCCGCAAACCCTATAGCAGGCCCATCTGCATGTGCAAAGCCTGGTAACATCTGGGGATCGGACCGATGGCTTCAGTAATACCAAAGGATTATCTTGAGCGCGTCTACGCTGGAGTACTCGGGAAGCTGATAGGGGTCTATCTCGGTCGGCCCTTCGAAGGATGGACTCACCAGCGCATCATGGAGGTTCTTGGACCCATCCGCTACTACGTCCATGATCATCCTGACATACCAACCTCCCCATGGGATCCGAGCTCGACGCCGAGCAAAGAGAAGATGCCCCTAGTCGTCACGGACGACGATGTATCCGGCACGTTCACGTTTGTCCGCGCACTAGAGGAACACGGCTTTAATCCCGATATCACGAGTGAGCAGATAGGAAAGACCTGGCTCAATCAGATCATAGAGGGACAGACAATCCTGTGGTGGGGCGGGAAAGGTGTGTCAACTGAGCACACGGCCTACCTAAACCTGAAGAATGGGATTCCCGCCCCGCACAGTGGTTCCATGGAAACGAATGGAAAAACAGTGGCAGAGCAGATAGGCGCTCAGATCTTCATTGACGGCTGGGCCATGGTCGCTCCAGGAAATCCTAAGCTAGCTGCCCGACTGGCCCAGCGGGCAGGGAGTGTCAGTCATGATGGAGAATCTGTATATGCCGGCATGCTCTGGGCAGCGATGGAAGCAGAATCTTTCCTCACAAAGGATGTGGACCACCTGCTTGACACGGGTCTAAGTGTCATCCCTCCCAATTCAGCTATATCGGGTTTGGTTGCGGATGTGAGACAGTGGCATTCTTCGGATGGTGACTGGTTGAAGACCAGGCAACGGATCGAGGACAAGTACGGGTATGACAAGTACTGCGGTGTATGCCATGTCATGCCCAACCATGGTGTGATGGTAATGGCTCTACTGTACGGCGGCCACGACTTTACTGAGGCTATGCACATTGTCAACACATGTGGATGGGATACGGATTGCAACTCAGGCAACGTTGGCAGCTTGGTGGCGCTGATCCATGGAATGGCTGCCTTCCAGGGGGAAAAGGATTGGCGAGGCCCACTGGCTGACCGTGCTCTTATATCAAGTGCAGACGGAGGCTTTTCCACCACGACCGCGACGAACATTGCACTGGAAGTTGCCAATATAGGGCGTCGTATCGCAGGTCTACAACCCCTAGAGGCACCAAAGGGCGGAGCACAGTTTCACTTCACTCTTCCAGGAAGCCTTCAAGGGTTCATGGCGAGCGATGCGACGCTCGCCCATGAATATGATGAGCTTGCGAATCCCCACCTCGCCATCAAATGCCAAGAATTGAAGCCGTCAAACACAAGTGCCGAGGCACTGACCCAAGTCTTCATGGGAAGAGACGTTTCGAAGATGCACTCGTATCCACTGATGGCGTCGCCGCTGCTGTATCCAGGCCAGACCGTGGAGGCCAGAGTCCGCTCACCAGACACCAATACAACAGAGGTTCAAGTAGCCTTACGTCTGAAGATATACGGTCCCAAAGACATGCTCGTTGTAAAGACAAACGCGCCCGTCATTCTTAGTCCTGGCAAGAGCACAGTGCTCAAGTGGACCATCCCCGACGACTTTGACAGCCAGCCTATTCAGTCAGTTGGGTTGGGGTTTGGTGCCGTGGAGGAAAACTTCACAGGAAAGATCATCCTTGACAGTCTAGGCTGGACTGGTGTGCCGTCAATGACGCTTAAGAGACCATCCGACAAAACAAGCCACTTTTGGAATCGTGCTTGGGTCAATGGTGTCGACTCATTCTACTCTTGGATGAAACCGTCCTTTTGCATCGTCAAAAACCGCGGGGAGGGCATTCTTATCCATGGGACAAGAGATTGGACAGATTACCGAGCCACGGTCACTGGTTTTACTGTACAACTAGGTCAACCAGCAGGCGTTGCTATCAGAGTCAGGGGTCTGAACCGGTACTACGCGATGATGTTCTCCGCGCACGGCAGCACAGTGACGTTGGTTAAAGCATTGGATGAGAAGAGAATCGTGATGGCTTCGGCGAATTTTTCATGGCAGCTTGACCAGGCTTATGAGGTAATTATCGAAGCTAAGGGCCCACACATAGTTGGCCGAGTGGGTGGCACGGAACTTAAGCTGATGGCCGAGGACGACCAATATGTCGGAGGCGGACTGGGCCTCGTCGTTACTGACGGCACGATGTCGGCTGGCCACATCCAGATTGAGCCACTCAACTGAAATAGGCCTGCCTTTGCCTATTGCTTTCTTTTCCCCTCTACTCTGTTTATTTGGTAAAGTAGATCGCAGTCGCATCCATAGATGCCCCAGGGTGATTAGCATAGCAAATATGCTAAGGCGCAATTTCTGTCGTTCATGTGTGCATCTGAGGATGGTCAGAAACCACCTACAGTATAGATGCAAAGTCAACATTCTGGCAAATTGCATCCTGTGTGCCGAAAATCTGAAAAGTTATAAATTACACCTATCTCGGTGCACTCCGGTTCATAATGGGTCGTAGCAAGTTGGTGATCAACACCTCTACTTATGACTATTAGGTGCCTCTGCTAATCTCCACGGGCGGGATATGTAGACATTGACACACCTCCCACACTAATTATGTAAATTCGAAGATCGATGGAGACGTATGCGACAGTGTTGAGCGTCAGAAGCTCTTAAGAGCTCTCAAATGGCACGTTAAAGGTAGGTCTGCTTCATTTGTATCATTCAGTCTTGTCAGTTTCTGTCCACTGAGTCCTATATGATAGTGAAGCTAGGCCTCGCTGTCTAGCGGCCTCAATCTAATGTGGCCAACTCCTCCTAGTTCGAACCGTCCCCTTACCAGACCTTAACCGTGTTATCAGACACTAGGAAGGACCTTCTTAATTTCAAGGTGGTTCCGAGACTTCTAGATTGTCTCAGCTGAAATAGATTCCAGTTAGTATTCAGCTATAGCTAACCCCTATTATCATCATCAGAAACTATTACTTACTTTCGTAGGCAGTCCTCTAGCCTCTTAGTCCATTGGCTTTCATACCGATAAGCCTGTTACAAGGCTATATATAATGCACAACGTGAAATAGACACTTATATTGCCGGGAAAGACTGTGTTTAATATATGATAGGGATGGTGAGATAGTACTTCCAAGATGATATGAATTTTCTTAGAGTATTTCGGTAAGCATACTACATAGATAACAGCAAAGGTGTACTGCAGCTGTATTGCTGGAGAAACTATAGTAGATCCTTATAATTATATATATACGGTATAGCTTACACCACAGGCCTAAAGTATGTTATTGTATATACCTAGTCGGAATATTACTTATAACTTAGTTACTAATACTAAAGCTTATGATTTTGAAAAGAAGCTTAAAGCTGTCTATAGTTGCTAGCAAGACTTGGAAGTATTGTTGCCTCCTTTCTATCGCAGCAAGTCGACGAGGGGAATTATTGTTCTGATTCTTCCAAAGAAGCTTCCTTATAAATTCTACTGCTGGCGACTGGAACAGAAGCCTGTCTGGCGTAATAGTAGCGCTTTAGCCACCTACTTAGTAAGTAGTTGATTACTGAATAATTAAAGCTAAGGGTTACGGGTTCTTCTCACTTCTATAGAAATATAGAAATCCTATATGTTCTTAAGCATTGATGGAGTTTGTTTAGGGTTAGGTTAACACTCTGTACACAGCAGTAATTCGGAAGGCTTCGGAGAAGCCCGTTTCGCTTCTAAGGTTCTTTCAAGTAACTACTCGTTATATACTTTTTTATTTTGCCCAGAACACAAGCCTGGCTGGCGCAATGGTCGCGCGTTCGCCTCCTACTAAAGGAGGTATTCAAGCGAAAGGTTACGGGTTCGAGTCCCGTGTCAGGTTTCTTTTTCATTTTTGTTTCCTTTTTTTCTTCCTACTCTTTGTTTATCTGCCTACTATATTTACAGTGTCAAAATTCTGGTTTCTTTTGCCTGCTACTCCTCCTTCCCTTTACTATCAGTAACTATTCTATTACAAAATATGTTTTAGTTATATAACTAAAGAAAGAGAGGGTAATACTAGCTTTCCTTTTTAGTCATTCTGTTTAAGGTACTTATATTAAAGTTATAGTAGGTTTGACGTGGATCTAATAAATCACAGTGTAAAGGCTTGTTTGTGTGCAGAATTGTGAAGTATTTAAGAGGTTTTGCCTATTAGAAGGAAAGGATGAAAAGGGAAGGCAAGCAAGCAGCCTAAGCCCGCCTAACCATACTAACCAAATAGCAGGTGCAGGCGATAAGGAAGGCTTATCGGAGAAAAAGGTTAGTAGTGGAGTTTTTATGCAACCCTAACCCTGTTAGTACCCCCACCTGTCACTCGCCTTATTACTATAACAGTAAGTAGGTATACCTATTTACAGTTACCGCTCTAAATAACTTCTATTATAACCTAGTGTACTTACTTAGACTATAGCAATATTGTGACGGGAATCTGATGGATTACGGCACAGGCCTCGATTTAGTAGCAGAATATTGTTAATTATCGAAGAGGTTTGCCCATCGAAAGAAAAGAAGGAAAGAAGAAAGGCAAACGGCCTAGCTGTGCTAACTAAAGTAAAAGGTGCAGGCGATAAGAGAGGCTTATTAGAAGGGCTAGTGGAAGGGTCTGTGCAACCCTAACCCTACCAGTAGCCCCACCTGCCATTCGCCCTGCAACTATAACACTATAATACTAAATCCTTAACAATATCGAGCCCTTAAGTTAAAGCTTTATATTTAGCTCTCTATATACTATATACTATATATTAACTATATATATAAGTAGAACTATAGTTAATAAGTATAAAAGCAAGAAAATTAAAGTAGTGTATATTTTACCTGATTTATTATAGCTACTTGAAATCGTCCTGAAATAGCCGTTTTACTATGTAGAACAGTGGCCTACGAAAGGGGGTGGCTTACTATTAGGGGTTTTAACTTATATACTAGATATATAGTACTATATACCTAAGTTTCGAGATCTAAAGCATTTATATGCTATATATAGGGTATATGCTATATGTGGCTAGGCTATATGTAGTGTACCTACTGTAAGCTTCTCTTATTACTGTTGCTACTTTTAATGTGTGTAAACTTCCTGTCCTTAACCTTTTCTTTCTCTCTTTCGCAGCAGGCAAACCTCTTTATTAAATCAGGATCTTCTACACTATAAACAAGCTCTTGCTATTTAGTTAAATCCAAACCTAGTTACGCTCACTGCATTTTAATATTAGGGTCCTTTAGAGACAGCTATAAAGCTTGATCCTGCTCTACTTAAGACCTAAAACAAAATAAGTTATCTAGGTTCACCTATTATGCCTCGGACTTATATTTAACGTGAATCTGAATACATAAGCTCTTTCCAGACGCATATATAGTAATCTTCCGTACAAGAGACCTACTGGTGAGTCTTTGAATCCGCCGTTAAAGGCATACCGTCTTGGTCTGGACAGGACGATCTCACTCTTTTAGTTAAACAGAAGAAAGGGGACTTTGAGTTTATACCATAAGCAACTAATATATCACAACGGAACAATTTGCTTAATCCCCTGAACAGTCTCTCACTTTTGTGACAACTGTTCAACCTTACGTGTATATGTAGTATATAATACATTGCCTTGTGTATACATGATCAGCTCTAATCTGCCTACATTATACAGTGTAAATAGTGCATCATCTACACCGCTGCACTAAAGAAGGGCAGAAGATATAAAGTATCAGACGGAGTCTTACAAGTGAAGGACGTCTCATATGCTCCAATTGACGTTTGCTTCCATCGGTAACACTGTGAGCCCCGTTACTACATAAGTAAGCATACTTCACTTTCAACTCTTAAGACTTACAGTTCTTGCCTAAATCATTAAAGTCTCTTGATAATTTTGTTTGTTTTGTTCAGTTGCGAATTTTCATCTACTCCTACCTAGGTACACAAGAGATATGGTGTATCACCACCACCAGACCATTAGTACCTCCCTGCATACATCATTTTGTTATTATATGCCATGTTGAAAATCTCGAATCTTCCTCCTCAATCGCAGCTCGACTTTCTCCTGGCAAGCCGTTTAAATCCTTCCAAAATGCTTGACCTGTGCGAGCTCGATGACGTTGTCGAGCTTCCGGCACTACTTCGACGTCGCTGCTCTTTTTCAGCCGGAAGGTCGCTGACAACCGCTTCGGCTGTATTGCCTGTAACATTGAGGAACCCAGCGTTAGAGTGGTATGGCTCCTCATGTGGCGTTGTTGCTCAGAGCAGGTTTGAAATGCTGAAGAAGGAGGCACCAGGATGGTTCAGCAATGAGTGACGTACGGATGTTACCAGCGCCGCCGATTCCGAACGACCTTTTCCTTTCTTTGTTCTGATGATCTTGCATAACTGCTGTCTCGTGGTTCTGCTGATAGACCAAGTCAGGGTCAATTACGGGGAATAGTGGTGGTAGGGAACATGCAACACCGAAACACGCCTGCCATCCCGTGCAGGTCTATTTAGACACTTGGAATACCTTTCTCATCCCACATTCTCAATTCGAAGTCGATAAGGTTGATCAAACCCATTGGCCATATGCTTCCGTCATCTTACATCTGTGGTGTTACACCAGCAGTAATCACCCTCGAAGCTTGGCCATCTAGTGTCCGGATCGACACACACCAGATAGTCCCGCAGCTCCTGAGTGGCAGACCCCAGATCCGGATGCGTGCCATCACGTCAGTCGGTACAGGTTCGATCCATCGAATCGCTGAAGGATAATGGGTATGCTGTAACAAGTCAGGTTGCTTCACCTGGTACAAGCCCTCTGCTAAGTATCGACAATTTCCACGAGCAGATGAGAGAATTGCAGCAGCGGGAGCAAGCCCTTAGGTAGTAGGGTAGCAGGGTAGTAGGGTAGTAGGGTAGTAGGTGTGACAATTACGAGCAGGGCATATCGAATAGAGCAACTTGAATATCATTGTAGGCTATTTACATTAGGCGTGGGGAGCTCCCTTATATTGTACACAAATGAAGCAAAGCGAGCTCTATAATAGAGCGGGTCCTAATACGTGACAGTAGGGTACCCTAGGGTAGCAGGGTGGTCACACTCATCCTCACCCACAAACTACTGATACACCAGCGCCATCCCATGGGATAATTGTCTCCGGCAATTTTGTTTCCATTGGGATTTTATCTCAGCATGATGGCACAGGAATCACGACGATTTTCGACGATGTGAGCAGGAAACCCCAGTTCATCATGCTGTTTCCTCCGTAGGCCTTGCCAATAGTTATCCGGGACCTCGGGAGGCTCCTAACGGTGACCTCAGGATCTTCGATGTTCAATTCCTCTCGACTATTGGAGCTGCATATGCGATGAATGAGAACTCTGGTCTGGAAGATCAGGTCATCTTTGCTCATCAAATTGGCTTAACCCACATGTCGAAGCAATGAATTCTAAAGAGTGATTTATTAACTCCTAATTTCACCAGTCCAAGTCATGTATAAACGGCAGGCGGATGAATTATTCGCAGGCTGAGTATGGCGATGTGTGCCTGGAGCAGCGTGGTACACTGGTGTCAGAAAGCCAACATTGACGAAGTATTATCACTGCCGTAATTATATGGATTAGGATCCTGGAGTTGCATTCCGTGGCTGCCCGCCACTATATTAGCATCAAGTTGGGAGAAGCCGAAGGGGCCCCAGCCACTGGATTTTCCCGAGCAGAAATACTAATATCAATTGATGTCATCACAGCGGGTCATGACACGGGCCCAATGACACTTTGGGCAAGCAAAACGCCTCCAAAAACATCTGTACCGGGCTGCGTCAGTCCTGATGAGGGGAGCCGGGAAAACTATCTAGGTACGTCAGGCTCCATTCATTTATACTATCCTAGGGTATTCCCGTCGCAACGAGAGCCATGCCTCAGTTTCGACAAATGCTATATTTAACGGCGTGAGTGCGTAAAAGATCCATGATCAGGTATTGTGACTAAGCTATCTCCAGATGGAACAACTATGTGCCGGATATTACCCTCCTGTCGCGTGTCACGCACGTCGCGCTTGCATTCGTGTCTTCAGAGGTACTTGTAGGGGAGCCGCCAACTGACTGGCCTCTGTTCGAGGGTATCGAGTCGATTCGGGCCAAATTCGCACCCGGGACCAAGATCCTGGTTGCAATAGGTGGTTGGGGTGATGACAAGGGTTTCCCTGAGGCCGCAAAGTCAAGAGAAACTCGCAAGCGATTTGCCAGCAATGTAGCCAAGATGATACAGGATACCGGCGCGGATGGAGTCGATATCGATTGGGAGTATCCAGGTGGAAACGGCGACGACTACAAGCAAGTCCCGAACTCAACCAAGAAGTGGGAGATCGGGGCTTTCCCCAAACTCCTGAGCGAACTGCGAGCCGCGCTTGGACCTGATACCATTCTGTCAGCCGCCGTCCCCGGCCTACAAAGGGACATGATGGCCTTCGACAGTCAAACCATACCCGAGATCAACCGATCTTTGGATTTTGTCAACGTTATGACCTACGATTTCATGAACAGGCGGGGTACAATTACCAAGCACCACGCCGGCATACTCGAATCACGCGAAGCGATCAAAACATACATGAAGCGAGGGTTCCCGGCGGACAGATTGAATCTTGGATTTGCATTCTACGTCAAGTGGTTCAACACAGATCCTGATGAACGACCTCTCAACGCCATAGGCGCCAAGACAGTGCTCATGGAAGACCCAGAAACCGGTGCCGATTTGGGTCAGTCAGGTGCCTTTGCCTGGAATAGTGTGCCTGCTGAGATGGAGGATGCACTGCAGCGAGCAATGATAAGAGGGAGCTACGACGCCATTGGTGGTGGTTCATTCTCTTGGGACGCGCAAGACAAGAGATGGTGGACATGGGAGACGCCCGAGTCTATCAGGAAGAAGTTTGACAATCTGGTGCTGTCTTACGGCCTGGGCGGCGTTTTCGCATGGGCCTTGGGGGAGGACGGACCCTTTTTCGACCATCTAAGGGCTCTGAATGACAGTATCGAAGTATACGAGTCGATTGTTAGCCATGGACCACACGGTAAAATAGCGTGAGGGCTTTTGCTTTGGAATCCCAGTATGAATTAGACATATAGTGTCGTTGGTTGCGAAGTGATAACAATGAATCACGGAACTGCACTATAAGTGTCAATAAAGCCATGACTTTGGGAGCACCGCATGATAGTCGATCGAGAGTATCCAACAAAGCGAACTGAGAAACCGATCCAGCATTCCAGACCAAGATAGAACTTGAAAACAACAGAGTTCATGCGGGAAAGGTCTCGGCTCGGGTCGTGCTTAGCTCGATACGCCTGATGACAGGAGGTGTACACCGGATGGGTAATTATGTTATTAATGGAGGCACCTGGGAATCGTCATAATTCCGAACAATATGGGTACATTAGTGCCCATCCCCGGTATAGTCGGCGTGCTTCCCCTATCCCTGCAGTGCAAATCTAGACGAGCGATGGATGCAAGATGTTTGGAGCTAATGTCTCGGCGGCCAGAAGCTCTTGCGCAATGGAGGCAGCGAGTTTATAATTGGTCTTCTTCATTGGTCCGGAAGTGATATTCCCCAGTGTATTCTATGCTACTATGGTACAGCCCTTCAACGGATGATTTGGTCCGTTACGAGACCACTGATCATCACTTGAATTACTCCTACACGGGAATAACGCCGGTGACCCGCAAATATCAGCTTACTGAGGGCCACTTTGGAATATATTAACACGTCACGCATGTGTGGTAGCGGCCTGTTGAGTTTCTCAAGAGTCTTGCGGATTTCCACGTTTGCTGCCCACCTTGTTGTCTTCCACAAGATTGCTGTGTAGTTCGATACGTCTTCCCAATACACATTCCAGATGGACACGAAATACTTCAAGGGTCTTGGTGAGCCCAAGACCCTTTTATCGGGGACTAACATTATCCTTCTGCTATTCGTTTGGTTTGCATACAAGGTGTTGATTGCGCTTTACAACATCTCGCCCTTACATCCTCTCCACAGGTTTCCCGGGCCCACGTTGGCCGCGATGGGTTACTTCTACGAAGGCTACTATGACTTCATTTTGGTCGGCCAATACAGCCATGAGATCAAACGGATGCATAAGAAATATGGTAGACTATCATAATAACAATATGCCCGTCGAAGTGACCTGAAGGCTGACATATAGGAACGCTAGGTCCCATTGTACGAATCAATCCAGATGAGCTCCACTGCAGCGATCCTCGGTTCGTTGACGAAATATACGCCAGCGGCAACCGAAAGCGAGACAAGTGGCAGCACTCCCTGAACACTGGCGCTACAGGTGCGATCCGAGTTGGCGGGTTCTCAACCGGCCCCCATGAGCTGCACCGAATACGCCGGGTGCCAATGAACAAGTTCTTTTCTCGTGGTCAGATGCTGAAGCTTGAAGGTGAAGTTCACGAATACACTCAGCGGACTTGTGACAAGTTGCTCCGTACCAAGGGTCCCTTCGACTTGAAGGAAGCTTTCAATTGCTTCACGGCCGACATTATCTCGCAGTATGCTTTCGGCGAGCCCATGGGCTTCATCGACCAGGAGGGCTGGGAGCCTAACTTTGGAAGCTGGGTGAAAAGCTTTTTCAACAGTGCTTATATGATGAGACATGTGGGACTCGCTAGAGCCGCTGTTGCCATTACTCCTCTTTTTGCCAACTACATGGGCGACGACATGAAGAATCTCATGTACCAGCTGCAGGTGGTGATTCCGGGACATATCCAAAAGGCGTTGGACAACAAAGATAACGGCAGAATATTTGCGGACTTGATCGAGAATAAGCAGTTGCCAGATTCAGAGAAGACTATCTACCGTCTCTCTGGCGAAGGCTTCAATTTGCTGGTAGCCGGTACGGAGACCACTGCCGTATGTAACCCCGCCAAGTTTCGTACCAGGTCAAAGAACTGGACATAAGAGCTGACTTGATGATCTATAGGCATCCCTGGCATGCATATCCTACTACTTGTTGGCTCAGCCCGCTACCTATGCACGGTTGATGGACAGTCTGCAAGGGGCAGACCCATTGAACCTCAAGTGGACAGACCTTGAGCAGAGACCATACCTCTGGGCGGTCATCCACGAGGCGCTGCGGCTCATGCCTGGAATTTCACATAGGTCTGCCAGAATTGCCCGGGAAGAAGACCTGGTGTACACGAGCGAGGACGGAGAAACTCACTGGGTGATCCCCAAAGGCACACCCATCGGGATGACATCTGTCATACAGCACAGTAACGAGGAGTTATTTCCAAGCCCCAAGGAGTTCATTGCAGAGCGATGGCTGCTTGAGAATGGGCGGCATAACTATGCACTCGAGAAGCACTTGATATCATTCAGCAGGGGCAGTCGGATTTGTCTCGCTAAGGAGTGAGTCGATTATTTTGTCGTGTAGAGCTCTATTCTGAACGTGTACTGACTGTTGTGTACAGTCTGGCCTACTGCGAGTTGTACCTTTTCACTGCAGCCATGGCATTGCGCGTTCTGCCAAGGGCTCAACTGTACGAAACTACCGTGGAGGATGTAGAGTACGATCATGACCTGATTGTACCCCATCCCAAGAGGGGTTCAGTGCGTGTTGGAGTCATAATATCATAACCGTAGTGCAATTCCTCGAGGCCGTGCTGTTAGAAGATAATATAAATGACGACGGCCCTGGAGGGCATCTGACTGGTTGAACCTTGATTGGCCAAGTCCTTAGATACTACGTACATCGTGCGTAGTAAAATTCCTTTGCCCAATTGACCGCGACTGCCTTCGACGTGGAAACAGTGAAGTCGGACCAGGAGCTTTGCCTGGCCGGCTATGGAATTAGACGATCGAAGTCTGGTCTCTCAAGAGCATCAGTTGACACGTGATAGCCTTCCGACTGGTTCAATCAACATCAGCCTCCTTGATAGCCTCGTGATGAATGTGTCGCTGGTTCGCCGTGACCAATAGGCAGCTGGCTAAGGAACCGCCGTTGGCTATGTACCAGTTGACATATGTATTCCAGGAATGCCTTTCCCCAACCTTGAGACAGAGCATGGATTTTGAACATCGGCTCGGCAGACTGGTAAGGCATTGGGTGCAAGAGTGCACGTCCGCGCTTAGCCAAAAGGTTTCAGGGCTAGACTATTTAATCTCCCTCCATGCTGGCAAAAATACCCTTCATACAGCGTTTGGCCGCGTGAGTGTTCAGACTAAACACTGGGGCTCAAGTTCTCGAAGGTTTGATGGTTGGTGGCCAGCGCTATAATGTTCTGTACTTGATGATCATCACATGCAGGCCGACATTGAGGCTACGAGCCACCAGTAGCGTTTGCCATTGTGATGTATCCTTTGCCTAATTATCAGCCGTTCCCTATAACCGTCACACCGCCAACGAGTACACAAAGCAGGTGATCGTCTAGAGAGGGAGCGGAGACGATCACTTTACCATGAACCGAGGTGATGGTAGGCCCAGGAATTACCCATTCATGGGTTCCCATGGGTAATTGGTTAAATTACTAGGGTAGTATTTCGAGAATGTCCTAATTGGTATTCTAATCGACACAGATCTGGGGAATCAATCTATTAACGAGTTTCTTCCTATATTTTCTACTGGTTCATACTCTCCCTTATATTTATTCATCTCCTTCTACCTTTTAGAAACTACCTACTGATAATCTCATTATCATTATCTTAAGTAACTGGGTAACTAGGTAATCCCTAGGCCCAGGTAATGGACCTTACCGGAAACGAAAATAACAACATCCGAGGACCATCAAACGCGTCATGAAAGGAATCAAGACACAGATGGGAGCGCTACTCACGATCTTCGAGGACAGTATCACCACGCTAGATAGTGTGGCTAGGGGTATCAAGACCAAGATGTGAGCCGTTTATCCTCCAAAGGGCTGTTGGGGAGGGGCGGCCCGCCGCCCCTGATAAATAGGAGGCTGAAAGAAAGGAGCTCCCAAGGACTGCACGATCCTAAGTATTTTCGTGCACTCTCTTCTATTCTTGTGGCAATCAATAAACTCTAACTTTTTCTTCGTTTTTCTTCGCCTTCTCTCTTTTCCCTGTTATTCAGACTTGCTGTTACAACATTGCACCCTGCCCCGCCAACCAACATTGGAACCTATTTACTACCCCAGGGTAACGTATGTTGGAGGGATACTTATCGTATACCCAAAGGGAGGCAGTGTTCAATTTCCTAAGTATAGGTAAACAATGGATTGGTAGATCGGAGACGAGGAGCCGAGAAGAGAAAGCATACATAAGAATCAAGAGCCTCGATACACTGATAATATATCAGACCAATGTGTACTTCTGCACGCTTGTGGCAGTGTGGGCTGACATAGGTAATTTTGGTCACCGCTCTGTGCAACGGCATTTTACGTATCACAACTTGGTGTCTTTCTGGTTATGCGGGCATTTATATGATGTTTCATGCCGCATAATTCAGACCGTTCCGGATTAGATCTCTCTCTTGTCCTTCCAGCCGCCCTTGACCTCTACCACTACATCCTGGCCCGGGGGTTAAGGTGGTGTTCAGAACCAACAGACATTCAATATTTTAGCTGTAGCTGTAGCTGTAAATTTGTACTGAATTATAGTCTTCGAACAAAAGAGGATGTACCAAGAGTGCTGGAGGGAGCCCAGGGAATGATGTTGGCGTCAAATTCACTACAGCTTAACATTTGTACTCCTCCCCGGAGGTCGTCACGCAAGATGTACCCACCCAAGGCTTCGTATAGTTCTATTAAAGCCTCAGCTGTGCCACACAACCGCAGGTATCTTATCAATATGCCTGGTTGGTTGGTTGGCTTGCAGCTCAGCTTGTCACCAACACCCGTGGACTTCGTTCAGTCCAACGATTCCTGACTAAAAGTGGGGAGTACATCTGGGCAAGCGAGGTGCCATGCAAGATCCCCACATGAGCCCCAGGTGTAGTCTAATATAAAAGCTCGACTACCTCCGTGAGTTGGTACCTCCGATTGTTATGCTACATTAATTCTTTACTTGAAACCATGGCTGAGAAGATCGACCAAGTGTACCAGGATGCCGTTGAGTCGGGGCTGCTGCCCGGTGTTTCCGTCATCGCGGGAGATAAGAGTGGTAAGGAATCATGCCACACCCAGTACCTTACAGGTTCCAGAACCTCAAGGGTTGTGTCGGATCTGGGGGCCTTTCAATGAGACAAGCTGACATACTAATTAGGCAATATCATCTACTCCAACTCCCTTGGTAAAGCCAGCCTAAAGGAGGGCCGCGATGAATCGTTTACGCAGTCTACAGTCTGCGCCATTGCCTCGATGAGCAAGCTCATGACGTCCGTGGCCGCTCTGCAATGCGTCGAGGACGGCAAGCTCAACCTGGATCAAGACGTCAGGCCTTTGCTTCCTGAGATGGGCAAGCACGGCGTCATCACCGGCTTCGACGATGAAAGCAACTCTGCTGTGCTTGAGCCCAATTCCACTCCCATCACCCTCCGAATGCTTCTCTGTCATACGTCTGGTCACGAGTACGACTGGCTCAACCCGCTCTTGGGAAAATGGCGCACCTCCCGTAACGAAGGGTTGTGGAGTGGCCAGACCATTGAGCACAAATCCGCGCTGCCGCTCGTGTTCTCGCCAGGAACCGCATTCGCATACGGCGGGGGTTACGACTGGGCCGGCAAGCTGGTCGAGCTGGCTTCAGGCATGACATTCGACGAGTTCATGCGCACGCGTATCTGGGTGCCGCTTGGTATCGAAAACGACATCTCCTTCTACCCCAAGACACACCCGCGTATGAAGGACCGCATGGCCGACATCAGCACCCTCAACGAAAAGGGCGAGCCACCGGCCGTGGACGCCCCATTCTTTGACATCCTCTTCGGCGGCACCGAATGTTTTGGGGGTGGTGGCCTCTTCGCTTCTGCGGAGGCTTACTACAAGTTCCTATCGGCCGTCTTCCGCCGCGACCCCAAACTTCTTACGCCCGAGTCGTACACGGAGCTGTTTCGTCCCCAGTTCGACGAGAAGGCCGAGAAGGCGTTCAATGACTATCTCGCCCTCTCACCTGTTCACACTCAGTTCTTACGCTTGGGAATCCCCAAGTCCATCCCGATGACGTGGTGTTTTGCCGGAATGATAGCTAAGGAGCGCCATGAAGGAAGATTTGAGAAGGGTGCAGTTTTCTGGGCCGGTGTTCCCAGTGTTGTTTGGTTCATGGATGACGAGGCCGGTATCTGTGGAACTGCACTTTGTCAAATTATCCCACCTATGCACCCGCCAGTCGTAGCGTTACATGAGGAGTTTCAGAGGGGCGTGCTTGAGATGGTGAAAGGGAAATAGGTATTTGAACTGTCGCAATATAGGGTCTAGCCAACGCACAAGCATTGGCAATTGCTTTTGCACTCTTCATAACAATAACTCAAGATGCCGTACCAGGTCTAGCATTAATTCGCTCCAGCATGTATCAGAACCATCACAGCCTCACTTGGAGGAGTTAATGTGTTCTTCCTCGAGCCTCGCCTAGACATTGAGAGGTAGAACAGATTTGTAGACTTCTAGCACACAAAATCCTGCACCTTCTCCTCACACCAGTCAAAGTACTCCACCGCCCGTCCAGATCCTCCCTCTTCCTCCTTACGAAGTGCCAATAGTAGGTCCGCTCTCTGCCCAGGGTGCCATCTTCCATCACAGATAGCATACCGTCCCGCGGCCGCATCATCAAGAGTGACCGACTCGGAGAAACCCATCCATAGGTAAGTTTCGGCGCCGTGAACGGGATCTCTCAGTATAGGCCGAAGGATGTAAAAGAGCAAAGACGGGGTATGTCGCCAAATGTTTGTGAGATAATTTCCAGGGTTGCCGGCGACGTGGAGAACATTGCACTGGCGGCGAGCAAACTCAGATGCCAAAAACCAGTTGGCTGTCTTGGACGAGCTGTACAGTTCGTTTTCGTCTCTCACGGAGGCCGGGGCCTGCAGGAATTCTTTCCGTATTCCATTCTTGGGGCTCATCATTTCTACCAGGCAGGACGCCGGCCAAACGACCCGGACACTACCACGCGGGGCTTGCGCCGCCGTCTTGGTAAGAATGGGCATAAGCAGACGTGTCAACAAGAAGGAACCGAGGGAGTTGACGGTAAAATGGTATTCGTGACCCTGTTGGGATGCCGGGGCATTCTTCCAGGCCCCCGTACCTGCGTTATTGAACAGAACGTCGAGTCTGCCCTCCCCCCCCTCACGACCCAAGAATTGCTGCGCGGCGGTCTTGATAGTAGCAAAGTCCATTAGGTCCATGGGTATGAAGTCCAGACTGCCTCTCTGTCTGCCTTCCGCCGCATCTCCACGTCCTTCATAATGTGCCTTGATGCGAGTTATGGCACCGTCAGCATTCTCCTTGGACCGCGTAAGAATGTAGACTTTGCCACCGGCACCGTAAAGGATACGTGAGAGCTCGTAGCCCAGGCCAGATGATCCACCCGTCACGATGAAGACCTTGCCGGCCTGGCTAGGGAGGTTGGCTTCAGTGAGCGGTGCGCTGTTGCGAGGGGGGAAGAACTGGGTCCAGTACGCATACAACGAGACCGACATGATTGCTTGATTGGAATGGAATTTCGACTGGCTGCTGGACAAACGGACAAGTGTGATTCCAATTATGAAATAATCACGCATCAGGCGTTCGCTTTTGAAGATGTGCGGCACAGCATCTTACATCGCAAAAGATTTCACCAACAGGTCAAGCCTGCAGCTAATACCCCACAAATAAACTTCCCAACACACAATGTCCATCACACCCCGGGACATATCCTGGATCACTAGCAAACAGTGCCTTCGCGGCCCATTCAGGTTGGCATCCCTTATTTAGGAGAAAATAACCATCTCATGTCGCAGCTCACCATAGCCTTCAAGACCTGATTTCCCTCTGCTCCGTCGCAACCCCCTTCTCCTCATCGTCGCCAAGGCTACCTTCCTCTGCCACACCCTCATTGTGTTCACGCAAACCAATCTCAGTTTCCGTAAACGCATCCGCGGTATCCCTATACGATGGCCAAAAGTTCACAGCAAGGGCATACGACCACGCGCCGACAAAGAAAGCCATCGGGACGACCATGGCCAAAGAAGTGCTATGCAGGTCGGCCACAGCACCCGTCAGCGGCGGCACACATGCGCCACCCATAACGCCAGCCACGATGAAGCCCGACCCACGCTTGGTGTGTCGGCCTAGGCCACGCATTCCCAGTGCCACTATGGTGGGGAAACAAATGGACTCGAAGAAGAGTGTGACGTAGAGCATCGACATGCCTGTATTGCCGTCCTGGGTGATCGAGGGCCCGACGAAGACGATGCACATGGTAAGGTAGATACCGAAGACGATACGTGGTTTGGCCCAGTGCATCAGGCCTACGCCGACAAACCGACCAAGGGCGAAGGCCCCCTGTGCGCCCGCCAGGAATTGTGAACCAAGAGCAGAGGATGTGTTGGCCCGTGTCTCAGTCACGTAGTTGATGAAATAGCTAGAACAAACGAAGCATCAGCTTCTGTCCAGAAGATGGACTATTTGGGAAGGCGGCTGCACGATCCCTTACCTTGCAATGGCAATCTGAGATCCCGAGTAGCAAAATTGTGCAAATGCGGCGTGGAACAAACGGTACTGTTTGATCAAGGGCTTCGAATTGACAGCCGACGCGTTGGACTTGTTGGCTTGGAACGCCACTACGATAATGGGAGTCAGTATTCTTCCCGGAAGAGGAAGTTACGGGAGTCGCGAGACATAACCCAAGAGTACAGTCTTTGTTACTCCCGGGCCAAATATGTCTGAGGACTCAACAAATAACTACAAGGGGAGACAATTTGCTCTCGTATGTTACTTACTGTCTGCGTCCGTGATCTCCGGGATTTTCGAAAAGAAGAATAAGATGGCCAGTAAGAACACGAAACAGGCGATAGCAAGATAGACCCATTGCACGTTCTCGAGGGCCTTTTCGTCGCCGAAGTTAAAGAAGACGTAAGAACCCAAGACCGGAGCAATCACGGTTCCGATTCCATTGATCGCCTGGGAGATATTGATTCGGATTTCGGAGTACTTGGGAGGACCACATACTGTATCAACCAGAAATCAGTCACTGTATGGTTGTATCGGAAGCAGGGCTGTAGACCACTCACCTGTGATGTAAGGGTTGGCCGCTGTCTCGAGTGACCCAAGTCCGTTGCCGATTATGAAAATGCAAACGCAGAATCCAGCAAAGGAGCGATGTAAAATAGCAGGAATACAGAGCAAGGCACCGACTCCATAGAGACACAATCCCCATATAAAGACGGCCCGGTAGCTGTAGTGCCGGAGAATCCATGCAGCGTGTCCAAGTGAAGCCAAGGGATAGGCACTAGGCGTCATTTCAATTAGTACAATGTCCCTATGCAAGAAAGAGTAGCGAGAGAGGTAAGAGCAACGCACCCGAAGTAGGCAGCCTGAAGCCCAGATGAACGTGCTTTGCTGATTCCAAGAGTGTTCTGGAAATGCTTGTTGAGAGTATCCAGCAGACCATAGGAAAACCCCCATATAAAAAACAAAATGGTAACCAGACAGATGGGATAGAGGGACTCTCTGAGTGTCAGCTCGGCTGCTTTTGTCCTCTTCTTGTCAGAGGTGCGGAGGGACCTGTCTTTCCAGATTGACTTGGAACCCATGTTGATGCTACAGCCAAATTATGGCAGAGTAAAGCGACCGTGGTTTCCACCTAGGTATGGCCTTGTGGCTTCCAGTAGTGTGCTCAAGCTAACCGGGCGGGGGGTATTGGGATATTATATAAGGGCGCATGATGGTATCGCAATGGAAAATCAACCCCAAATATCAGATCTGAGCACGATCGGGATACCCATTCCGTCTCGGTTCCTTTTACCCCATCATTCTATCCAAGATCCCCAGACGATTACCAGTACTACTACTACCCAAATCAGGATATCCGGCGGATCACCAGGTCTAGGGTTGCCTGAAAGTAACCCAGTGGAATGGGCGAGATGGGGAAGAGTTTACCGGTAACTCGAATCGGGAAGTATTCCCGGCCCAAAGCACAGAATCTCGTGGGCGTGTGGACCATGTCGTCTTTTGACGAGTGATGTTCGGATTGGTGAACACCCATGGATGATGATGACCTCCTGTGCCATGCGGGGAAATGGCGTCCGTCAGGTTCCAGGTTTCAACTAGTCGACCCGTGGACGTCCTTGAAATTCATTGCCGTCTTGTCGATCATGTCCAATGATTCTACTCCTCCTTTGATGTACCTTTCCGTGTCAATGATGGCTGGCATATGCCGAACATGGACTCTGTCCGCAGTAACTCCTCCAACACTCCCCAAAGGTCTCACATCCGAGAGTACCTCACCTCACTCAGCTCTCAAGTCTACATTATAGAACTGGTATCACTTTACCGAACTTTTTGGAGACGTTAAAATCGAACTGCCGAGATATGGAATTAATTGGCCGTCCTCGTCATTCTAGTCAAAGTCCGCGATCGAGTTTTCTTTCGACCCATACCGCCGCTGCTTTGTCTCAACTACATGTAACCTTTTCTTGTGCAGTGGGCGCCGTCCTTGAGGGTAACATTGAACTGGGCTACTTCACCACTCTAGCAATTTTAGCACTTTCAATCGAGGCTTCTCCAAAGTCACCCACATCACTTGCAGTTACGAACGTGCTTTGTTCCTCACGCAGTTCCGTATAACTTCCCGACTTCGCAAGGATTGGGAATGCCTGCCAGCGCTTGAAGCTAAACCATATAGTCATGTAGATTAATATGCAGATATATCGATTGTCATGTTCCCACTGCTGTATATCGGTAGGATGGTTCGAGGCCAATATTTATTGCAGCCTGGGGGCATGTATCTTCAGATGATTATCGGCAACCGAGATATCGCGGTTTGAATTGGAGCACTGACTGTGGACATCTGGAATACTAGATTCCTTGTTATTGCATTATTCAGTAAGGGGCCTCTCAACTGTACCGGTGTGGAGTGGTTGATTTGAGAGGCTGGAATACTTCACTAGGGTAGAACAGCAGATGCCAGCATGAGCAGACTTCCACTTAGCCCGGTTCTCGTCACCGGCGGCTGCGGATTCATCGGTTCTCACATCGTCAGCGACATACTGAAAGATGAACCGAACGCCGACATTTACGTTCTCAATATCACCCAACGCAACGAAGTGCCCGGCGCGACATACTACCTGGGCCTAAATAGCTTCGGGTGAGACTCCATGCAAGCTCTCATCTGAAAATGTCTAATTAATTACTGCTTGATGTTGTCTCCAAGCAACATTTAATGCAGGTCACACTACCGAAATCCACGGACACGCTTACTAGTATCGTGTACATAATATCCCTGATATCTCACAAGATAGTTGGATACATAATGTTGAGCTAAACAGCAATAGTGTACCTGTGTATTCGAACACAACGGGATTTCTGCATCGCAAGAAGCCTGTCACAAAACTCCGAGTAGAGTGATATCAAGTACGTCTTTTCTACCAGTTGACAGTTCTACATTCTGATCACATTCCCTCAAGCATCATTATCTACTCAGAAACAAAGACACACATACCACTTTCAGTTTTGGATCCAGACGAACCACGATCCATGGTAGTAAGGAGACTGGAAAAGCTCTCATGTTTTTTGGTTGGGCATCTCTCTCGACCCCCTGGGCCTCCAAGGCTTGACAAATGTTCCATAATCAAATTAATCGTATAATCTAAAGGTCCTGGGAGGTCCCCCTATTGGAGGGTACCTATGTAGTAAACTTCGACTGCCCCAGAGCTGAGTTGTGACCCTGGTATGTTGGACACAATGTTGGGAAACTCGACCTGATTTCAGCCAGGAACTTTGAAGTGATTACATTGGTGCACAGTGACATTGGTGCACAGGTATCACTGTGCACACTGAGTCTTGAACTGTATTGATCCGGGTCGCCAACTGGAATGGGGCCCGGGGACAATGGTAACAATGTCTTGGTGCGGCCTATCGGGTGTAAGCCATCAGACTTCATGTTGGGTCTAGCCGCCGGGGAACCTGGGCAAGTGCCGCTTGTCAGGGATCAACCAATGACAGTCAGCGAAGGGCTAAAGGGATTAAAGGGGTTATCACTATCACATCACAGCCAACATCGTTTGTTTGGCTACTGTTGGTCACTCTTTTGGACCACAGACCTGGTCCCAACGGTGACAGTTAGTAGTCATCAGGAGAATTGCATGACTGTCTCCCTGGCACCATTGTTGGAAAATGGTCAAAGCTGGGAGGAAGTGCGCTGACGGGGGAGTGACTACGATAGTATTGTTGGAAATTACTGCAGGTCACTTGCGAATCCTCGTCAGAACTTTGTTGGAAATACGATATATAAACCTTCAACACAGACGGGTCTCAGGAACGATCCCGTCCTTCTCTCTCCCAATAGCCAGTTCTGTGCCGTAAGAGAGACCGACAACGCCAAGTATCAAACTTGTTCAGCTATATCCTGACGAAACAACCTGTCAAAGGTCTACAAGAAGAAATTTAAATTCACAAAGAATCAAGATGAAGGCCCAACAGCTCATGACCTTCCTGGGAATGGCTTCTTCAGCCGTTGCCACTGCCCTGCCTTCTCAGCGCTCTACCTCGACCTGCACCGCTGGCTTGACCGCTTGGTCCGATGCCAACTTCGTTGGCAAATCACACCAGTATAATGTCGCTTGGGACACATGCAGTATGCTACCGTCCTCCACCCACTCGATCACTCACAGTCGAATACGCACACCACTAACAGTCAGCTCTTAGTTTCCATGGCAGGCGAGTTTCCGTACAACCAGCCAGCCGGAGTCAGCTCCGTCAAGGCCAATGCTGGCAACTCCTGCGTCATGTATCCGTATGTATTCTCAGTTCATTCTACTCAAAATTCATCACAAGTTTCATCGGAGGTAGGGGGGTGGGGAAGGCATCCCATACATGCCCGAGGACCTTATGTTAAGCACCACACTTGATGAGCAGCCACTCAGTCCCTCATAGACGAGTGTTCGAGTGAAGAGCATTCTCATCACGGATCGTCCCAATTCCTCGGTATTGAAACTGTTGACTGATGGACGAAACTATAGAAACACGGACTGCAACCCCGGTCAAGGCAACGCCAACGACACGCTTGATCTGATTGGAAGCTACTACGACCTCGCCGGCTCGGAGGAGAACTGGGATAACCTGCCACAGAGTTTTTCATGCCAGGAATACAACTGCTAAAGGGCCTTTGAAAGAACACAGGCGTGGGCCGGATCGCTGATGTGCGTGGGTAGATTTTCTTGGAGGCTTGCTTTGCCGTCGTAAGTGGCTGCATTGGTTTGGAGGGAATAATTAGACAGGCAATTAACAAATGATTACTCCTATCAAGGTCTGTGTACATGATCCTAAGACGCAGCGAGACCGACATCGGGTCAGCGTCAAAGTACTGCCCCTCCCCTCATAGTATGACTACATACCTAAGTACCTTATCTGTAAGTCCTGTCGATTTCCAGCTTCACTCGCAGGTTGCCAACCGCATTGCCGCACCCGGCCGTTCCCCGGGCCCGCTAAACCCCGGGGCCGTCACCACAAGAACAACTGAATCCAAGATAACCATGTTGCGAAAATATCCAACCAACTTTGAAGCTGAACGGAGTCCCTAAAAAAAAACCTGCCTTCTTTCATGAATGTTCATTCTTCATTCTAGCTGTTCTGTAACGCCGTCTAGTTTGGGAAATCTCCACCACTGCGACCGTATAAACCTTACAGTTCTAACGCATAAATTAGACGGCTATATTAGCAGCCGTATTGGCCAAGTCAGCAACCTACCTAAAGATTACTTGCCCGTGAGGTACATGGGTGATTTAGACTCTTGCGTTAAGTCCAACTACCGAGACACCTCAACTGGAAGCCGTCAAGTTGTCGAGTACTCGACCATCGAGTTATTAAAATGTCAAGTACTTCGTATCGAGTAGTCGAGTGGTTTAGTGCCTAAGTGGTTGAGCAGTTAATCAGTCGAGTATCTAACTACTAAGTACTTAGTGGGTAGGTAATAACTGCAGTTGGTATATCGTGTAGCCTCGTACATAATTGCAGTAGCTAATCTCTTTCTGTTATGATCAAAGTATAGGGAAGTGCAAAGGACGTAGAAATGGGTTTGCCCGAAAGGTTTATGTCCGAATATTGGAAAGCGCATTAAAAAGAACACTCGGGTGCAATGGAATAGGAAACCCTGCTTCCTGGGCTGTCGCCTCTGTGGTAGTAGAAGGAGCAGCCGGTCTGTTTACGGTGTGTATAAGAGAAAGTTTACTATGGTCAATGTACTGGAGATCATTTCTCCAGAACATCATTAATTTCCTTCCCAAAACAAGCTGGCCCTGTTCAATTACTTTCCTCAATTGACTTCACCTCCTATAATTGGTCTAACAAGCGGTATTATACGGCCCCTAGCCCTACCCTAGGAGACCTATTGTCCGGATAAACGCACCTGGACACACTCTACGAGGGTGTGTTGTATACTTGGTTTTCTGCAGCTTGAGCCCTGTCGGATAAATTGCGGTAGCCATCGACTGGTATATGACGTAGCACTACTTCGATCATGTTAAGCAATTATCCTAGAATGACGCCCGAGAGGACCAAATGACTACCCCAAACTGGGTACTGTATACGCCCAGCTGACGCATGTATGCCGCTGAGTCAAAGTTACAGTGGGGACATAGCCACTACATAAAAGCTCATTACCTCACCAGATCGACATGCCATATAGTTTCTAGACCTATCAACCCTCATCACCAACATCAAACTTAGTAGATACCCAGATACCAGACCAAGATTATCTGCACCATGCCTCTCGAAGTCTACCACCTCCGTCTCTCCCAGTCCGAGAGGATCGTGTGGCTGCTCGAGGTATGGACAATCATGACTTCCTCGTCGACGCATTTACTGATCTTGAACAGGAACTCAAAGTCCCCTACAACTTGCATGTCTACGATAGAGACCCCAAGACCGGTCTAGCACCTCAGGACCTCAAGGGTATCAACCCCTTTGGCACCGCGCCCTACTTCCAAGACACAAATGTCTCGCCGCCAGTCAGCCTGTCCGAGTCTGGCGCAATTGTAGAGTACATTCTGCAAGTCTATGGCTCGACAGAGCCTGGCAGTGGCGCACCACGGCTCGCGCGAACGCCAGATGACAGAGATTATGGCGAGTATCTACAGTGGCTGCACTTTTCGAACGGCTCGCTGCAGCCCTCGGCTGGGAGGATAATGACACTCTCGTTTGCCGGCCTCAGCGATGACAACCCTATTGTCAAGATGATGACTCTGAGGATGAATTCTCATTTCAAGTTCGTGGACGACCAGCTTGCGAAAAACAAGTACCTTTCTGGTGAGCAGCTGAGCGCAGCGGACATCATGACCGTGTTCACTTTAACAACAATGAGGGGACTTTGCCCAAGTCTGGATTTGGGACCTTACCCGAATGTGTTGCGGTATCTGAAGGATGTGGCTGAGAGGCCGGCATATCAGGAGATGCTGAAAAAGGCAGAGAAGGGAATGGCACCGATGAACACCCCAAGGGTGAGCGGATCGGTATTTGGCCAGTTCGAAGCTTTCCGCCGTGTTCTTGAGAAATATCAATAAAGAAATGACGGGGACAAGGTTGAACCGAAATGGGAATTATTGAGATTGGGAGGGGCTATGGACCTGGGTAATTATGGGGATAACACCGAGGCGAAGTCCACCAGCTATGCAACTCCTGTCATTGCACGCAGCAAATTACCCATGACACCGAAAATAGACCAAACAACTTCCCCAAGGTGCAAGTGTATATCTGGAGTCTCGCATGAGTAAATTAGCACCTTACTTAAGCACTTGTCTCGCGTTCTATTGCCTGGACATTGAGTTCAGTCTAGCATGCGTGGTTCATGTATGACTATCTAACGGCCATTTATACTGCACTGTCCAAGTCAGTAGTATATTTGCTGACTTACCTAGCTTCGTGTACTATGTAGCTTACGTCGAGGGATCTTATTGCCCTGAAACCTTGACATGTCTTACATAATATCGTCAGAGCAAAAGAGACATACTTGGAGCGGACCTGAGTTATTTCCACCTCTCTAGCTCTTTCATGGTTGCTATATGTAGACTATATGACAAGGAATATTCCTGCGGTCTCAATCTTGGCCTCGACCGATGCCTATCGCTGGCTACTACGAGTTTGTCGAGGTGAGCCGTACGTGGAAAACCTTGGAACTTGTCCTCTAAGTACAGTATAGCATAAGTCAAGGAGCAGGACTTGAAGTCGACATAATGGAAGCAGAGGCAAAGAGTATCAAGTACTCAAGCCACGGTTGGCAAGAAAATTAAACACCGGGGTAACG
>LKEA01000014.1:652880-664678 GCA_003795315.1 Cytospora schulzeri | reverse complement strand
AAATAGTATATTAAAGCTTTTATCGAGTAATATAGAAGTATATAATATATATACTTTAATTTATAGATTAGAATTATATTTAGCTAATACGCTTATTAGAATTAGCCTTTTAGATAGATATATATTTAATATATAAACTATATTTATAAATATTTTATTATTTTATATTAGATTTTAAGTAAGTTATATTATTAAATAAATATATATTAAATATATATAAACTAAATAAGAAGGAGAAAGTAAATAAGTAATAAAGAGAATAAAAAGAAGGAAATAAAACGGTATATATTAATTAAAATAAAAGGAAATTAAATTAAAAAAAGACTATTAAAGGAAAAGGAGAATAAAAGCGAATTAAATAAGAAGAAAAAGAATTAAAAATAAGTAAATAAAAAAGAATATATTAAATAAACGGAAGGGAGGAAAAAAGTAATATGGTTTAAAGGCTAGAAACTATATAATTAAATACTCTAAATGCCTTTTAACTTTTACTCCCGCGTTGTGGCGGGTGGGCAAAAGCTAGTACACTTGTGCAGCCACTGCGCTCCAGCCCGAAGTTACCAAGCCCGTGTCTGGAGATAATGGCTCCATGTATGACCGGAGGTAGCCATTGTAGCTGAAAAAAGATATCGAGACTTGAACAGGGGGGTGCAACTGCTATTCAGTCTTTTGAGGAGACGAGGAGGTTCATCGTTAGGGAGGATACCTTGAGGGATCCATCGTATCGTTTCGTAATGGTACGCTGAATGATAGAAGATCCATGTGCCGCTACTTAATGTCCAGAACGATGAAGCCTATTGATATATTAATATGGTAACTTGATTTAATTATCAGTATGTAGTGGTCTCTGTGAAGGCGTTCCTCGGAACAAGACGGGATAATTAATGGTTACGTGACTACCTAGGTATCTAGAGGGCAACCCTAACCCTTGTCTCCGATTTGCATCACACTCTAATCTGACAGTAGTCGCTTTCAAGTCTTACTGTAGAGAGCACGTCACTTACTGTATATTACCCAATGTCGGCGACGACAACCATCCTTTCTCCCTTCCAAGGCCTAACCCAGCAGCACGGCCTCCTCTTCCTCAGATATGGAGCCAATATCGCGAATATCAGCTCTGCTTGAAAAGGGTAAGCTGCTCGAAGCTCAAATGACAACAGCGTCCACGCAAGACTAACGGAACCCGCGCACAGCCCAGGAGCTCACCCTCGATGCCGCCTCCGCTGCCCGAACCTCTCGAAATGCCTCGCGGCCCATGGACAGGAACCAGATCAAGAAGCTCGTCGACAGTCGCAATGAGCGCGAAGTTCTGGAAGGTCTCCGAAAGGTCATCTCCATGATGTACCGCACGCAAAAGACGCTACCGTTCTTCTCGTCCGTTGTCAAGAACGTCGCCTCGCCGAACATCGAGATCAAGAAGCTCGTCTACATCTACCTCATACACCATGCCGAACAAGAACCGGACCTTGCGCTTCTTTCCATCAATACGATACAAAAGTCCCTGTCGGATAGCAACCCTCAAGTTCGTGCGCTTGCATTGAAGACCATGTCCGGAATACGAGTGCCTGTAATCAGCCAGATCGTTTCGCTGGCGATCAAAAAGGGCGTGGGCGACATGAGCCCATATGTCCGGAGGGCGGCTGCCATGGCGATACCGAAGTGCTTTCGTCTCGATCCGAACCAGGCACCGCAGCTGATCGAGTATCTGTCAACTCTGCTGGGCGACAAGCAGTACTTCGTGGCCGGTGCAGCCGTCACTGCATTCATGGAGATATGCCCTGAACGGATCGATTTGATACATAAACACTATCGAGGCCTGGCCCGGAAGGTTGTGGATATGGACGAATGGAGCCAACTTTCTACCTTGGGGATGATGACGATTTATGCGCGGAAGTGCTTCCCGAGACGGACAAGAGCAGCCACGAGCGCCGAAAAGGCAAATCTCCAGGAATTCTACGGAGAGGCTGGAACTGACGGAGAGGCGACAGAGCAGGTCATTGTGGTGGATCCGGACCTCGAGCTGCTTCTAAATGCGATCAAGCCGCTCCTCCAGAGCAGAAACTCGGGGGTGGTGGTCGCTGTCGCCCGTTGTTATGTTTCAATAGGGACCCCTGAGTATATCAAATATGCCGTAGGTCCCTTGGTCGCTCTACTCCGGGGACCTACAGATATACAGCAAGTCGTGCTCTACAACATAGTCTCTGTCTGCTTGCTGCGACCCAAAGACTTTGTCAGATACGCTTCACACTTCCTCGTCCGGGCCACCGACAGCGGCGCAGTATGGGAACTGAAACTCGAGGTCTTGACACTTATCTTCCCACACGCCCCGCCGCATGTCAAATCTCTCATACTCAACGAACTGGAACACTTCTCCAGCGGCTCGGATAAGATGCTGGTCCGTGAAGCCGTTCGAGCCATCGGGCGTTGCGCACAGAGCGACCCGGCAACAAGCTCAAGATGCCTCAAGCTCTTGCTGAGCCAAATAACCAGTCTTGACGGCACTCTAGCCGCAGAAAGTCTGACGGTTATCAGGCATTTGATCCAACAAGATCCTACAGCCCATACCTCCACCGTCGTCAGACTAGCAAAGAATCTGGACTCCGCGACCGATCCGCAAGCCCGAGCAACCATCATATGGCTCGTTGGCGAGTTCGCGGGACTACACGGGGAAGACAATATCGCAGCAGACGTCCTCAGGATTCTGCTCAAAAACTTCGCTGAAGAGTCCGAGATCGCCAAGCGGCAGATTGTACTGCTCGCCGCCAAGGTCTACCTCCATCTTTTGAACCGCGTGGCAGACGAGAGGAAGGAAGAGGAAGAGGAAGGTGAAATGGCCAGGCCACCACCACTGGACGAGGTAGAAGAGCATCCAGTAGCCCGGTTGTGGAACTACGTCCTGCTGCTGGTACGATACGACACTTCTTACGATCTACGGGACAGGACGAGACTCTTCAAAGCCCTCGTGGCGGTTCCCCAGTTGGCGACCCTGATGCTCCTTGCGCCCAAGCCGGCTCCACAAGCCCCTAGCCCATCAGAAACTAGGAAAGGCTTCACTTTGGGCTCGGCGGCTCTGGTACTCGCTGGTGGTGGTGGAGTCCATGGCCTCAGGGGCTATGAGGCTCTGCCGGACTGGGTGGAGGAGGGGAGAGAACCTGATCCAAGGCTGAGATCGGATGGAGAAGCTACGCAAGGTTACGGATACGGCGAGAAGCGAGCAGTGCCTGCTGCGGACAGCCTGGACAGCGCAGCTGCAAGGGCCGGCATCGGCAAAGCGACAAATGGTGATGAAGGACCCGGACTCGGTACTAAGACGCTGGCGGATTGGCTCGCCGAGGATGAGGATGGGGACGAGAGTGAAGAAGAGGAGGACGAATCTGAAGAAGACGATGACGATGAAGACGACGACGACGACGGCGACGAGGATGAGGAGGAAGAGGAGGAAAGTGACGATGAGGACGGCCAAGCTGAACAAGATCGTCTAGTTCGCGAGTGAGGAATTCCGTCCGCGAACCTGAGAAGGCTACCCTATGACTGAGGAGTCCGAAGAAGGCTCCGAACATCATCCCCTAAGACTTGGCCCTTGGAACTCGCATCTAAGGTCTTGGAAATCGAAATAAGCGGTCAAATGCGGCTAGATCATGCCACCAAATCAAAACATCAAATCAAGCAAGTCGTGCCAATAGTTCATGCATCAATGCAGTGAAACTATACCAGATCCAATGGAAAATCTGACGTACGTCACGCTTATGCAGCCTCTGTTCTCTTGTTCCGCCCAGCCGATGCCGGTAATCATCAGCAGAGCCTCAATCGAGTCGGCTTTTCTTTTCTTGGGAGAACCCAGGTAGGCTCTTCGCATCTATTCTTGGCCAAGTGCCCTTTTCCTCTACCCTCTCTTGCTACCCATCGATCAAGCGCTGCCATTCTACAGCCTCTTTGGTCGGTAGCAGTTAGTTCCACAGAGAACAAATTGCTCCCCCTTATTCTTACTGCTGTATCCAGCTTTCAATCTGACAGGCTTGAGTGTCAGCACCGATCTTACATCCACTCAGAGGCCGGCAGGATTGCCAACCTGTTACAGTATTCGTCCCGTTTCGAGATGTGGCTGATTGACACCAGCAGTTTGAAGCTCAAGGAAATCCTCGAACTCCAGGACTGCAAATACGCCATCCTATCACACACGTGGGAGGAGGATGAGGTTAACTTCCAAGAGATGAAGGCTGAGCCCCGGCTAACGAGTCTCCTGACCAAGGCCGGATATTTGAAGATCAAAAAGACATGTGAGGTGGCCAGGGAAAAGGGCTATGACTATGCCTGGGTCGACACTTGCTGCATCGACAAGGAAAGTAGCGCTGCCCTGTCAGAGGCCATCAACTCGATGTACAGTTGGTATAAAGAGAGCTCCATCTGCCTCGCCTACCTGTCAGATCTTCCGGCCAATAACTTCGAGCATGCGGAAAGTAGGACGGCTGACTTCATGAAGGATTGCAAATGGTTCAGGCGGGGATGGACCCTTCAAGAGCTCGTGGCGCCCGAGGAGCTGGAGTTTTATGACCAAGAATGGAAGTTCAGGGGAAGCAAGAAGACTTTGCGCCATGAACTCTCGAATATCACCGGGATCGACGTCGATATCCTCGAGGACTCCGAACTACTGCCGACAATCCCAGTGGGGAGACGAATGTCCTGGGCCGCCGCCCGGAAGACCACGAGGGTAGAGGATATTGCCTACTGTCTGCTTGGGATATTTGGCGTGAACATGGCCATGATCTACGGCGAGAATAAGAATGCGTTCTTCCGTCTCCAGGAAGAGATCGTCAAGAGTACCAATGACCTCACCCTCTTTGCATGGACATCCCAGGACGGATCGGGGATTGACAGGAGGCCAACCCATCAGAGCCAACATGGCAAGGATCTCCGAGGTATACTGGCCCAGTCACCAGCCGAGTTTGTGGGGTGTGGGAGGTTGAAGATCTCAAGGGACCGCATCGCACCGGCCAAGGACTTTGCAATGACGAACAACGGCCTCCGGATCGAAACAACACTGGGGTCATCACCCGACAAGGAGTACATATTCGCGCTGGACTGCGTCAATGAGAGTCGGCGGCAGGAGAGGCTCGGTATCTACCTCATGAAGACGGAATCCGGCTTTGTACGCGACCGGGCCTACGAATTGTTCGCGACGACTGACAAGGCCTTCTGGACGGGGCACCGCAGCACCATATATATTGCGAGGAACCTGAGCAACAGCCTTGCTCTGAGGTTGCGGGCCCAGCTGCTCAGATCGCTCAATTTCTATTTCCACCTGTCGCCGAGGAGCACGTACTCCTACAAGGACTTCAAGGCCCGTCCAGCCAGCCTGTGGGATAACAATGGCAAGCTTTTCCTCACTGGGAACAGGCAGAACTTCACGGCCATGATCGAGTTCACTCTCAGGCCGAGGTACTGGAGATTCGTGATCGTCTGCGGGCTCATCGATACCAAATCCGAGAAACCACAGGTGACAGACCTTTGGGACGAGGGCGAGTCTACCCACAACGGCGTCGCCCCGTGGATGGCCATCTTCACGGACCAAGATCCTCTCGCAAAGCCACAGCTGGAGATTATCGACAAGCTCAAGAACGGCAACGACGAGCTGTGGAAGTTGAGACAGAAGGTCCTGTCGTGGTACGTGGACGGCCGCGGCCGGCTGCCTCTCCGGAAAATGGCCGAGAAGCTGCATACCGCCTTTGACGACCATGGAGAGATCTCATACACAATGGACATGGTTAAAGGGTCAAACCAGAAGGGGACGCCGGTGTTCAACATCCGGGTCTTCGTCTCGGAGGTGACCAGGGTTCGTGATGCCTCCAGCACCATGGCCAACCTCGGAACAGATGAGGAGGGAGAGCAGCATCTGCCACCACGCCAACCTCCTGAATGGGTGCCCCCCGTGCCCCAGCCGCCCCCGGCCATCGCGCCTGAGCTGAACCCCTTTATACCACAACCTCATGTCCCGCCACCTCAGAGGCACTATTCGGATGCGTACGCCCCGGGATACGGCCGGGGACGGGGCCCTTCTGCTGCTTCTGCTCCTTATCCGCACCCGCAGTATGCGAATACGGTTCCTCATGCGTCGGCTGGTCCAGCGTACCCTCGTCCCGACCACACGACGAGGCAGTGGACTTATCCGGCGAGCCACCAACAACACCCGCCGCCGGGATCTGGTTATGGCTATGGTTATGGTCAGGATGGGAGGGGAAGACCGCCGGGATATGGCTGACTTGGACTGACTTGATACAGATTGTTTTTATCACCCGTTTCTTTTCTGCTGGAAGGGCTCAAACTTCGGTTTCAGGGCTGGATCTGCACCAAAAATGTCAGGTGGGTGGGTAAAACAATGGCCATCTTTGCAGTTGGCCCAAGTTCTTGGCTGGCGATATGATTTCCGTATGACCGAAAAGCAAACGAAAGACAGGAAATGTATCCGACTTTTAGTTCATTCATCTGAGACGTAACATACAATATGAAGCCACTATGTGCAGGGTAGTTTCGATACTGCCTCTGACCACAGTACGAAGGAGGTCACGATCATGCCCAATAAGAACCAGCACTCCCGGTTCATCGGGCCGGCAGTGGCTTGGTATGCTGCATGGTTACATGAATAAGCAGACAAGCGGGCAGTGCATAGCGTTCAGGTGGGTGGTAGACACAAGCTGTCTATATTTGGCCATCAGGTAACCATTGTCCGTCTTCATGTTGTTCCCGTCTCTTGCAAACTTCCTATGCACTTCCCAAGTGTGCGTGCTTCTGCTGACATTGATTACCAGGAGGATTGAACGACTGAATCCTTGTCTGGCCACTCGCCATTGGCACGTCCTGTCTTCGCGCTTACCTGCACGAAAACCCTCACCTTTCCTTCGACACACCGTCTTGATCTAGTGCAAGAGTCTCTAGTATGCTATGATGCGGCTCATAAACGCTAGAAGCCTGGAGATTGAAGAATTCGGACCCTCGGATGCCCCCAAGTACGCCATCTTATCTCACACCTGGAACGGTCGCGAGGCGACATTCAGTGAATGGCGCTCACGAGTGACGCGGCTCAGAAAGGCGCGCCAACCAGGGTTCGCCAAGATCCTCGTCACCTGCGAGCAAGCTCGCCGGGACGGCCTCACCCACGTCTGGGTCGACACAATATGTATCGACAAGACGAGCTCGGCGGAGCTGTCCGAGGCCATCAACTCCATGTTCGCGTGGTATAGGGGGGCCAAGGTCTGCTATGTGTACCTCGCGGATATTCCAAGGAAACCACCCAACGATGGCAACCTGCTGGAGCTAATGAGGACGAGTCGGTGGTTCACGAGGGGCTGGACGCTGCAGGAGCTTATTGCCCCTAAAGACCTTGTGTTCTACTCGCAGTCGTGGACATACCTGGGGACGAAGAAGGCGCTTGCCAGTTTCATAGCCAACGTAACTGGCATAGATGAACTGTGCGTTCGCAATAAGAGGGGGTTGTGGAACTATAGCATTGCCCAACGGATGTGCTGGGCTGCCGACAGGTCTACCACTCGACCCGAGGACATGGCGTATTGCCTCCTGGGGATTTTTGGCATCAACATGCCCCTACTCTATGGCGAGGGAAACAGGGCGTTTATCCGCCTTCAGGAGGAGATCCTTCGAACGTCGGATGACCACAGCATCCTAGCGTTCGACACAGTACTGTCCCAAAACTCACTACTGGCGGATCACCCCAGACTCTTCCGGGGGATGGAGAACCTCCGGTCCACTTTAATGTCAAGGATCACGCCGCCGTACTCCATGACAAACGCCGGCCTCTCTATGCGGACGGCCCTCATAGAGACGCTCTCGCCGTATTGGGTTCTCGCCGTCCTCAACTGCGTAGAGATCGAGACCCAGAAGGGGATGCGAAAGAACCAGATATGTCTGCCCCTGCTCGGGAAGGACGGTATCTACATGCGCGATCGGGCGCCCGTCGGTCTGATCAGGAAGAGCCTCTCGGGGATGTCCATACCCGGCATCAGGACAGAGATCGAGGACCTCACCACGACGGTGGAGACCAAGTACCTCATTTCGCGCTTCACCCGGGTGTACCCCGCCTTTGGCCGCGAGCTGGACCTTGCCCTGCACGGCTTCGGAGCGGATGCCATAAGGAACTCCGGGTTCATGTTGACCTTTCCCCGCGGCATGGGCACGTACCAGCTCGTCGAGGCCTACCCGCCGGATGCTTTGCAGCGCAACACGAGCTTTTTCAACCCGCCGGCTGCGGAGTCCGGAGGTCAGCCTTTCGCCCACGGCCTGCTTGTGTTCCAGGACATGTCGGATATGGCTGAGGCCGAGCGCGTCCGCATTGGGGTCTACTTGGCCCAGACCCTGGACAGCTCCGGGGAGGATGGTGGAGGCCAGTGGATGTGTGTTCTTACGCCCGTCACGGACGATGTGGATCTGTATGACGGGTGCAAACAGTCCTGGCAATCCGAGAAGGACCCTGATGACTGGGATCACTATGACCATGTGGACAATTACATCGTTGCGGCGCGGACTAGCTTCGCTTTGCAGAACCCTGTCCACCATGTCGTGATGGTTGAGATGGTGTTTGATGCTGACGCTCTGCAACTGGAACGACGACCTCGTACAGGCCTGGTCAACTTTAGGAATAGGGTAAAGCTTTGAGGAGACCGAGGTATAGCTGGCTTGATCCAATGCAACGGCTGCTGCGAGCATGCCTGCGATATTGGTATGGTCACGGCCAAGCCGGGAAAGGGTTTACGATCCGAGAAGGCCAGTAACTTTAGAGTGTGTGGGTAGAGTAATGGTAGAGAATGGGGTGAGGGGCCCAAGTTTAAGGTAGAAAGAAGATGGGTTAGGGGTCCCTCTCAATCTGAGCAGCCCGTAGGTACTGGCAAATGTGTAAGGACTATTGCTGGCGGTCCTGCCACGGCTCTTCTGGGACTATGCTGAGCAGAAGAACCACTGCCCGTCGGGATCGTGCTGTGGTTCGGGTTCCCATGCAGTAATTTAACTGCCGAGGCTTGACCTGGACTTATGCCTTGGATTTAAGTTTGACACTACTGTAACTTTGTTTTATCCACGATGAAAGGTGCGTACGATTTCTCAGGGCAGGACTGATGTAGTGTCGCAGGGTCATGGTTGCTGAGGGTGTTATGATATAAGAAGTAGAAGACTAATACTGAGAGGCCGTGTTTGGTGTGTGTCAAGTCCAAGCTACCCAAAAGATATGAAGATATGGACAGCACCGCACTCTACTCGTTCAAATATGTCTGGTTAACTGTTCTTCGACCGTTATTATATTCCCCATCATTTACCGCCGAACCGGGCCCGGAGTGTTTCCACCATGTTTCGGTTCAAGCCGCTGTTCGCTGCATGTCATGAATCATCCCGCGTCTGGCACCGCATAACCGGAGCAATGACGTATCTCGTCACTTAATATGCACACACAATAACACTGCAGTGTACTTACTTACTGTGTAGATTGTCAAGGTACGATCCAAGTTTTTGCACAACCACCCACCACTGCCCACCATTGCCCACCATGGACCCCCATCCATTCATCGTCATGCCAGCAAGGCCTTGGAAGAGCCAATGCAAGGGGCCGATCCCATGACCTCTGTCTAACTAAACTTAAACAACAGTAGTCTGGGTAACGCGCTAAGTGAAGATCGAATGAATGAATGGAATACTATATACTATGCATCCTCCACACCTTCGTCATCTCTACTTCCCTCTCTGCAGTCAGTTCCCCCCTCCCCCCCCAATATCCCCGGACTTCTTCTGGACGGGATATTTTGTGCAACTCTGACTGCTTACCTCTGACATGGTGAACATCCAATAGTCAGCAACATCCATCCATCCCCTCTCAACAAACCCTTTCCTTTTTCACTTGTACTAGACGCCTATATCGCTATGAAAGTGACCCTGGCCTATCCATCTCTCTGACTTCCACCTCTCGTCCATTCCTACTTCATATATATACACACATACATATATACATACAAACATACATACATATACGTACTGTGCACCTCTACATACACACATAGACCTCGTCAAGAGGAGAACACCCACCCCTCGCCGCCTGCCCAAGATGCCTCCCGCACTCATGACCAAGCAGCACGAGGTCGTGCTCTTCAGCTCGACCGCCATAGCCCTCTATGGCTACGACCAGGGCATGATGTCCCTGATCAACACGAACCAGCACTACCTCCACACCATGGGCATCGGGCCCGAGGACCCCCTGGTCGGCATCCTGGTCGCCGTCTACTACCTGGGCTGCTCGCTCGGCGCCGTCCTCTTCTCCCGCTTCTCGGACAGCCAGGGCCGCAAGAGGGCCATCTTCGCCTGCCTGGCCGCCGCCGCCCTGGGCAACCTCATCATGTTCCTCACGGGGCTGGGCGGCTGGACCCGCGGCGCCGTGCACATGTTCTGGGTCGGCCGCGTGGTCATGGGCCTCGGGGTCGGCGGCATCGACGCCGTGATCCCCGTGTACAGCTCCGAGCTGAGCAGCGACGGCGCGCGGGGCAAGGCCCTGGCCCAGGAGTTCCAGATGAACATCTTTGGGCTCAACATGGCCTTCGCCATCAACCTGCTCGTCACCAACGCCCTGGGCAAGGCCGACCAGTGGGCCTGGCGCATCCCCATCGTCGTCATGCAGGCCTACCCCTTCCTGCTCTTCCTCGTCATCGAGCGCCTGCCCGAGAGCCCGCGGTGGCTCGTCTACCAGGACCGGAGGGACGAGGCGAGGGAGGCCCTTGTTGACATCTATGGTGAGGACGAGGGGGATAAGAAGGCTGAGGACTTGTATGATGCCCATGAGAGGGAGAAGGATGATAATGTTGGCTATATGGATATGATCACCCCCGGACATGCGACTTTCCACCCCACGGTCGTCACTGTAATGGGCCAGGTCAACCAGGCCCTGACTGGTTACGGTGCAGTTTCGGTCTATGGCCCTCAGATATTCCAGGTGAGAAATCCCCAGCCCGATTTGACCATTGGAAAACGAACAACAACGTCCACTAACCATTCCTTCTTCCCCACCACTAGCTCCTCGGTTTCGGTGTCAAGGAAGCCGAATACATCACCCAGGGCAACTACATCTCCTACTTCTTCCTCATGACCTTCGCCTGGATCCTCATCGACGCTGTCGGCCGCCGCAAGCTCCTGCTAGGCGGCAGCGTCGCCCTGACCACCTGCTTCGCCCTCCTCACGCTCTTCGGCTCCCTAGCCATGACCCCAGCCCAATCCCCATCCTCCTTCTCCTCCACCCCCAACGGCCCAGGCGTCCCCGCCATCCTAGGCACCATATCCCTCTTCGTCGCCACCGGCGCCTTCGGCATCGGCTGGCTGGCCCCCGTCTGGCTCATCCCGACCGAGATCTACGCCACGACGGCGCGTGCCCAGGCGGCCGCCATCTCCGTCGTGGTCTGGGGCCTCGCCAACTTCGCCGTCACCCTGCTCAGCCCCATCCTGTTCAACAACCTCGAGTACTGGATCTTCCTCGTCTTCGCCGCCACCAACGCCGTCGCCGGCGTCTGGACGTACCTGTACCTGCCCGAGAGCGGCGGCCGCAGCTTCGAGGACAACCAGCAGTTCTTCGAGGACGCGGACAAGGAGGGCACCTGGAGGGTCTCGAGGGTCGCCGGGGGCGTGTACAGGAGGCTGGCGTATGGGGGTGATCTGGAGGGGGAGAATGAGCCGCTGCTGCAGAGGCTGCGGGATCAGGTGGAGGAGCTTTGATTGTATTGTTTTTTTATTGAGCGTGCGTGCGTGTCACTGGGGAAGGTTTG
>LKEA01000014.1:630071-652869 GCA_003795315.1 Cytospora schulzeri | reverse complement strand
GATTGGCTTGCGAAGAGTCTGTTTGCTTGAATTGAAATATGTGGTATTTTGATCTATTATAAAATATCGCAGTGAAAACGCTCTAGATTTAGATGTAGACATAACGTCGTATATATATATATAAGAACAAGAACACGATTATGGCGTGGAAACCCGCTCTTTAGGCTCGAGCTCGCTCTCGCTCCTTACTCCGCCTTGCTCTGTGTCTTGACCCTCGTCGTTCTCCCGGGATGCTTTTGACTTCCGGGCCATCTGGGGGAAGTAGATGCCGGGCGGGAAACAGCTCAGGAGGAACACGCAGATGAGCATCATGAAGGAGTCGAGGACCGTGAAACTCGGCTGGTCCTGCATGATGTAATTTCCCCAACCGCCAGCCATCTCGGCGACACTGTTTGTTTAAAGTCAGCTCATATGCCTCCAGCTATCTATCTATCATCGTCCAAAACCACTTGTAATAGAGAGGAAAGGGATGGGGGTTAGTGAAGGGGGGAGGGGGGGGGGAACGGAAAAGAACAACCACTCACCGATAAATACACCGAATCTGCACACAAACATAAGCACCCAGCATAGCAAACCCAAAAGTCCGAAACCTCCTATCCCCCCAAAGCGCCAGCGCCGCAGGCGTGACACCGTCGCTGTGCACCCACCTCCGCACGCGCAGGTAGTAATCCAGACTCATGATGCCAAAACCCAGCAGCACGACGACCTGCAGCGCGATGCCGGCGATGATGGCGCGGTTGCCCGACTGCAACAGCGCCATGTTGGTCGACCCGGCACTGGCGGCGATGGCGCCGCCCGCGGCCTGCACCAGGAGGCAGCTCACGTCGGCGGGGACGAAGATGAGGGGGAGCCACCTCGGGGCCACGCGGGAGAGGGAGGGGTTCAGCGCGAGGCAGACGTGCTTGAAGATCAGGTAGATGCTGATGCAGATGAGCGTCGGCGCCAGGATGATGGCGCAGATCTGCGTCTCGAAGGCCTGTTGGTTGTAGGGGTTGGAGGAGAGTGCGATGCGGCCGGCGTATCCTGTGTGGTGGTGTGAGTGAATCGTTAGCGGGCTGGCCTGGTGGTTTTTTTTTCTTCCGTTGCTCTCTTCTTCCTCGTTCCGCGGTGTTGTTCTTTTGGTTCTCGTCCGCCCCGGGTCTTCAAGGCCTGTTCGAGTAAGACCTGCCCAGCAGAGCCCGCTTCACGCAAACCAACCCGTCTCCTTCTCAAATCTCATGGTGGATGGAGGATAAAGGAAAGTACCCACCAGCAAGCTCAAGCGCACATCCGGCCACAATAAAGCCCGTAAATGTATATGTCCTCTTCCAGACACCAAACACCAACTGGATGATCATGGCCAAGCCAAAAGCAGCGGCGATAAAGCTGTTCAGCGGTTTGTTCGGGTAGTAGCCGAGCGTGGTTGCTTTCACCGAGCACATGGCGCTGACATGTGTGCACTCGTAGAACGTATTGCCTCCATCCGAGGCGCTCGTGCTATTGTCCGCCATGTTGGAAAATAAAATCGACCCCGGCTCCGTTTTGGGGAGGGGGGGGGCACTGTCAGCCTTGTTCTGTTCCTTCGGTCCGGCTTGTCCTGGCGTTCAAGGACTGTATTGTAATGTAAGATAGTCCAGATGTCGTCGTCGCTAACTTTGTGTGGAATTCTCCAGGGGGGAATGACGATGAGGAAAGAAAGTACCTAGATAAGTAAACAATGACAGTACTAGGTTCAAAGAGACTACCAGAAAGAGGGAACTTGACATAAGAGGCAAACAGGAAATGGCTAAGGATATAGAGAGATATGGTATGGATTACACCCTGAGCCTAGATGTACTCCCGTAATCACGACCACCAATGAGATGAGAGAGTATACGCATAGAGGAGAGACTAGGAGTACGGATCGTAAGCCACCCTTCGGCTCATTACCAACCAGAAGGGAAGAAAAGGGCCAGGGACAGTGGAGCTGTACAAAAATCGCCGAAACGAGGAGGGGGATACGATATGATTACGGGGGATAAAAAAGAACAATGGTTTGCTGGGGGCGGGCCGACCTCAGGGTTGAGTCAAAGAAAAAAGGGTATAATATCCCGTCGTCATGGGTTCACCTTTTTTTCCCTGTCCTTTGTTCACCATGGCGGGTAGGGTGAACAAGCCATCAGCACTTGCTGATCTATCAGTATCAGTATCTCTGAGGTCTCGAGTTGGACGGGCTGACGGGCTCTTCTTGCCTTGCCTCGCCTTGTCTTGCATTGCGGCGACAATAATAACTTTTTCCTCCTCTGAGATTTCGCCACTGAAACACAATGGTCCGTAGCCGCAGCATTCCGAGAAATCGGATTTAACGACAGGACAAAACATGGACAAATAGAGCAAGCAGTGCGAGCCAGACCGGACGCTAATACCAAATAAGTGGACTTGCATGCCCGGAGCAATCCTGCTCCGGGCGTATCTTTATGCACGCCGGAACAGCCGTGCCGAAGGTTATGCAGAAGTTATGAAACTTGGCCGGACCCGATGGTAGAATAGCATCCGGGGACCATCACTTCACCAATTGATATTGACCTTAACACTGTCTAGGTACATACATATTGTATATTGTGCATATCATGTATGATTCCCACCGTTCATACCCCCATTCTTATATATATGTTATATATATCTGAAACTGCACTTATGAATTGTCAACAATCTCAATTGTGGTACTCTACCTGTTACCACATAAGGGGAGGACTGGTCTGTTGGCTCAAGACACGGTAGTAATACAGGACACAAATGGGACAAGGTTAAAGATGAAATTAGAGGCAGTGTTTATGAGGCAGTGTTTATTTCATTCCTTTCCACCTAGATATCTATAGACAACACTAAAGTCTCTCCCTCTGCATCTCTCATCCTGCTCAGCAGCCTCATACAGACCCTTCGCAGGGTCACCAAGCTGCAGCCCAGCACCGGCCTCCTCAGCTGCAACCATAGCAAGCCGCAGGTCCTTCGCCATAAGCGAGATGCCAAACCCGCCGGTATAGTCCCGGCTCGCGGGCGCTTTCTCTACGACACCCTTTACGGGATTATTGACCTCGCTGGGCCAGCAGCGTCCCGTACTAACATTGATCACGCCGGCTAGCACTTTGGGGTCCAGACCCCAACGCATCCCCAGGTTCATTGCTTCCGCCGTGGCGATATTGTTGATTGCAAGCAGGTAATTGTTCGCCAGCTTGGCTGACAGCCCTGCGCCCTGCTTGCCGCAGTGCATGACAGTCTTGCCCATACGAAGCAGGATGGTTTCAATCCGATGGACAATCTCGACTGGTCCGCCGAGCATGAAAGTCAGCGTCCCAGCTGCCGCACCAACGATACCCCCGGACATGGGCGCGTCGACAAAGTAGGCCGTCCCGCTTGGGAAGGCCTTTGTGACAGAGGCAGCCACCTCCTGCGAGGACGAGGGATCGATGGTCGAGCAGTCGATGAAAAGACGTGAACTAGGCCGAGGGCTTGGTTCGGCTTTCAGAATAGATGCGTAGACAGCCTTGACATGGCTTGGCTCGGGTAGTGCCGTAATGGTAATGTCCTGCAACGAGGTTGCTTGTTAGCGAGACGATCGCAGAATGTGAAGGCAGTTTTAAAATGAATGTGTAATGTGCCGAGACTTCAGAGGATTGGCTTTATATATTGAAATAATCACGGGACAGCCAGCAAGCTGGCTGCAACTTAGATCAGAGATAGAACAAAATAAAATCATCATTGTACGGCGGGCGAGGTAGGTGGAAGAAACTCTTCGAAAGATAGAAAGGGAACGTACTGCGTGCTTGGATGCATCTGCTGCACTAGACGCCAGTACAACAGATGCTCCACCGGCCTGCGAGGCCTTCATCTCGCCGACTAGCCGTTGCATGGCGTCGCGATTGATGTCGAATAGACTGACATTATCTGCCGGAGGGAGCTTGGCCTGGAGGTTCTTTGCCATTTGAAAACCCTATGAAGCCATGGTGTTAGTAACGAGATGGTGAAACTCGAGGTTGATGGGAGGAGAGGTCGCTTACCATCTGTCCCAGGCCAATGAAGGCATAGTTGTCCAACCTGTGCGGAGTGGACGAGAAGTACCGTCGCTGCAGGCAGAGTTGCCTCCATGCAGTAGAGGCTGGCCTCATGGTCTCTGTATATTAGTCGAGAAGGAGAAGATAGCAAGATGACACGAGAAGACCACTTGTAGGGAGCGAGCTCTCCACGAAGTGCACTCTCAAAGCGAGGGGTAGTTAATGGCAGGTCATTGTTCTCCAAAAGTAAGCCGCCCATTGCCGAGTAAGAAAAGTATCTCCAAACTCGGTGCAATGCGCACGCGACGTGTGTTGGTACTTGGAGACGGAGCTTCATAGTCGCAGGAGCTGACCACGTGCCGACCTACCTGAGCTCAAGCAGCTGCCTGCATGTATGCGACATTGCCTTTAGCTCTCAGAATCCAATGCGGTAATATAGAGCATATTCTTGAAGCTAGAAAGCTCCCTTTGTATGCTCTTGCGATCGCATGGATCAGATTGCTGGCAGGAGAAAGATCTGCATTCTCCCATGTGGTTTGGAAGGAGGGGAGAATTTTGGTGGGAATTCGCAGCCGAGGTTTTTTATCCTCGTCAAAGCGGTCAGCACCGGCAATTATTGGCTCCGTGCGGCTCCCGCAGTAGACCCCGGCCAGGCCCAGCTCAGCTGCAGGTGGCCCCAGAGAGGAGCTGTCAGTCTATACCTGGGCAATATCATACTACATATATATTAATGCCTCTGAACACTGCTAGTAAATTACATGCTTGCCGTTTGTGCAGATGCCCAAATATCGTGAGGTATTGAGAATTGACAGTCAGGTACATGCGAGACCTCGATCCCAAGGCTGCTCTCTTCACATCTCGGGGTTGGTTGCTCGGAGATCGCCAACAAGTGTAACAATAAATGTGAACTGAGTGCGAGATTTAATACAAAGACCTAAGTGTAGTTACAATGAAACCATCCGTCCCCACGCCAGAAATCCGATGAAACGAAAGATCTCGAGGGAGAGAGAGTGAGGCGCGTCACGATGCTGCATAGATCCGGTGCGCCCCCCTCCGCAAGTTGGACGGGACTTCCAACCATCCAAAACTCCTCCAACCAAGCCAACAGTAACGAAATCTTGCCTGGTACAAGTGTACCAGTCTCTCTGTCTGTCTTTGTCCAATTCCATCCCTCGTCGCCTCCTGCAGAAACTATCGTGCTCTTCGTCGGTCCAACTCCCCCTCACAGGAAGTTCATCGCGTAGGGAATCAGCGCTCTGCGACTTTGTTAGTAATGTGCAATAAGACTCTCAGTTAGAAGTGCGTTGATCGGACTCACCCGGCTGCCAATGTGAAAGTAATGCCAAACAGAGCTCGCTTCTTGACCTTCTGCTTGCGCAACTCAATCTCGGTCTTGACCTTCTTCGCCCTTGGTTGCTGAGAAGCACTGCTCTCGCCCTCCGCGCCCTCTTCGGCATCGTTGTCCGCTTCGAAGTCATCTGCTTTCCTCTTGCCCTTTGCTGACTTCGGGGGAGACGCAGCGTTGTCGGCCTTCGCGGCTTCGACCATAGCCTTGGCCTCCGCGATCATCTTGGCAGGGTCGTCTGGACTCTGCATACCTGCAGAGAATGGCACTTCGACCCCGACCTTGGTCCGCCTGACCTCGCTGCCAACTCCGTCGGTCTCTACATCCTGGTCGATGTTGACCTTGACCTTGGGCTCCTCTTCCACAGTCTCTAGTGAAGCAGCTGACTCCTTCTCGGGGGTTTCGACCTTAACATCCTCCGTCTTGAGGGCCTCGGCCGGGGACAGCACTGGGACGTCGCCGTTTGTGAGAGATGGCTTTCGGCTGCTGGTGCTGGAAGTCTCGCTGGGCTCGTTGTGCGAGGCGGCCGATCTGGTTGATCGCTTGCGCGGGCTTGCGATGGCGCGGCGACTGGCGCTCTTGTTGGGACTGGCTGACCGACGGCTGCGGTTGCTCTTGGGCGTGGGTGGAACGAGACTGCCACTTGTGGCACTGGGGAAGAACTTGGGAGGTGCGTTGATGCGCTTGGCCGGGCTGTTGTCAGAGTTGGTAGTGGAGACTGCTATGTCGGCGGGGTCCAGCAGGGCGCGAATCCACGGACCGACGCCGTATTCGTCGGCCAGAGTCAAGGCGGACTCCGGAGGGATCCAGACGTTGCCAGCCGTCTCCTCTGGACTAGTAGTCGATTGAGACTTGATGTACCGGCGCTCTGCCTCCTCCTCCTCAGCCATCGCATATGGGAAGGTCGCCTTGAACATTCCAGTCGCACTCACGTAACCGTCGTGGCTGCGTCGCATGAGGAAATAGCTGTTGGGGCTCGACTTGAATATACCAGAGACAATGCCCTTGGGAATAGGTGCGCGAAGGTGAGCATAGTCGAAAACGCCAAGGGCGGCGGGATCGACGGATGCGCCGGGCGGTGCCGCGACCATTCTCGCGGTGAGCTGGGTTTGGCCAAGGCGACGACGTGAGACCAGGTCGGTATCTGATAAGGATGTTAGTTTTCACTGTAACTCATATCGGCGAGCGCAGTAAACCTACAAGCAGGTATATCCTCAGTCAAGAAAGGGTTGCGCCGTGCTGGCAGGGTTCTGGCAGTTGGTGGCGCCATTGTAGCAGTGGACCGCTTCAGGCGCAGATCGTTTGGTGTAGTCAAGATAGATCAAGAGGAATAGTCCCTGATCCAGCGCAAAGTCAGGTCGATGTGGCCTGGACAATGGTGCCGCAGTGGGAGAGAGGAGAATTGTATCGGGCGGCGCTGTTGGCGGAAGGTTATGCGACCGTGGCAACCTTCAGCAGTTATCGACGACTGTGTGCATGGATCGCGTCAGCAGCTGTGCTTCAAGAGAGCATGATGCAGAAGTCGAGAGGAGGTTGAGCCATTTACCTTGTGCGATCGATTGATTGTGAGGTCAGGCCACAAATAATTCTGCGGCTTAGGGGGGGCACTGGGGTCTCGAGAGGTAGGTGAAGGTCTGGAGATTTTGCGCGCCGATGCGTTCGCGCTACTTTTTGGTGGAGCGGAGAGAAAGGACGGGGGCGGCGGCGGGCGGATAGGGAAGCGAAGGGATATTAGTGAGACCTGCCACTGTGCTTTGTACCTTTCAAAAGACTGTGAATGACTCTGTACTAGACTCCAATTTGAATGCAACACACGCACTCCAGGATTACTGTGTTTTTGATATTGAAAATCGTAACGAACAGGTTGAAGAATGTGTGGGTTGAATAGTAAATACGGGTAGTACAGTAGTAAATGAGGTCTGAAGGCCCAAAGCTCCTTTCCTGGGGCGCTCATGAGGAGACAAGACGGGGGGGAAATGGGGGAAAGGGGTTCGAGGCTCGAGCGGCTGTTAGCGTCGCGATGTGCATCTGGCCGCAAATCGGCGGTACTCCCTCACACCTCGCTAACACGTTTTTCTGCAAGCCAATATTGCCGAGTGGGACGCTAGCGGTTGACCCGGCAGCACCCTACCTAGGGTAGGTACCTAGGTACCAGGTTTCTTAGGGACGTACCTAGGTATTTACTGTACTATGTTAGGTCGGCACAGATCGATCCCGGACCATGTTCCATCCGCTCCTGCTTCTGGAACACTTTGCGATCGATGTCGGCAGTCTTTCGATGGCAATGGCAATCTACAATCTGCGTATGCTCTACCCTCCTGAAAGAGTGACATTGGCGATTGGCGACTGGCGCGCAATATGGTACCTTCAGCATAAGCTTGAAGCTCAAGCTACCCTACTAGCCATCGCCGTTAAAGCTTGCATCCTTGTGCCGGAATCTTAGTCTGGAAACGTGCTCCTCTCATGCCTTTTGAGGTTCGACGACACACATGTTGGCCTGACCGTTCAACGGTTCGGACGAGTCTTGACACCAAGGCCCCTGAATACTCGTGACCAGATCTTGTACTGTATAGTAAACATCCATCCATGGATGAGCATAACCACAGGAACCGTGGCTACCCTGGCCGCCACATGAAATGTATCGGTGAGACGCCCCGCATGTGCAGGCATCTGATGGACCCTTTGATCAACGGATAATCCACAAGTCGGCATACCACAGACTAGGTCAGTAACGGCTGTCAACGCTGACTACTGTCAACCGTCATTTCTGAGGATATCGCCAGTCTACTCAGGCACTTCCCACGTGGACACACAGGGTCTACAGCCAACGCCAACGGGGAACTAGGTGATTCTGCATGTTTAGGTGCATCGGATGGTCTTGGCCTTTTTGACCCTCATCTCTGACCTTGCGACCCTTGAAGCACATTGCATGGCTTCATGCACAGTAGCTATACCACGACCTATCATATCAGTATTCACGAATTATCCAGCACCGGGTTCCATTGCGGCATATCCAGCTCAGAGCTCACCAGTCTTCTACATCAGCGGAAACACCACCCATCAGCTCCATACCCCCATAACCCAAGGGTAGTAAGCTTTCTCATCAAAGCGATTTATTCTCCACCGTTGAATAGATCTGATTAGCCTGCCGCGTATGGCCGCTGTGCCAACACCAAAGCACACACATCTGTCAAACGACACAAACTCACTCGTCGGGATGTCTGTCGACGGACACGTGACTTTCGAGGGTCCCAAATACTGCAAGCACTTCGACCCTACGGGTGGCAGCATGAGGGCCATCGGGGTCGAGCGACACATTTGTTGCGAGTGCGAATACCTAGGTATGCTCAACAACAGTAGGGGTTCGGGGCTGCTATGGTCCTCGAATCCGTGGTCCTTGCGCTGATAGACATTCTTGCTTTCTCGACGAAAACACGTGTGGATGGGATATGCAGCATGCCCAAAGTTCGATACATAGAGATACTTTTCGAAATGATCAAGTAGAAAGATAACATTTGAAGCTTGACACCTTGCACATGTGGAGCCCAAAATTTATAGGCGTCAACAATGTTCTGAACCATGGAACTTGCTGGTCTAGAGGTTGGCCAATGAGCCCCCGGACGTATCAATCTAGGATTGCTATTAGTCCTACAGTATCTCGCGACAACGTGACGGCGGATTGCTAAGCTTCAGCTAACACGACTGCAATTCTCAACTCAGTCTGCGGAACAAAATGCTGTACTTTTTCTTGACAAGCAGAACTCCCGCGGAGAAGTGCTGTTGCCTCTCATGGCATCGTCATGGTCCGCTCCAAGGAACAAGTGGGCACTCATCGAGGTGTTTGTAAAACTGTTATTGAGCTCGAAAGCGAAGAACCCACGTATGCGTCCGATAGCATTATTGAATAGGTGCGGACATATACTTGGAGGTCCATGTATTCCAATGCGTGTAATCCGCGGTGAAGAGACTCGGTAATATATAAGGAGTCCGCGGACGCAACAGGTTGTTTGAGCAACAGATCTGGAGTTGAGAGACGAGGAAGAACACACTGGAAAGCCTCCATGGAACTTCGAACAAAGCAGGTGATGATACCTATGTAGGCTTACCGGATCCGTGGACCAGCTCTCTAGGGCCAAAGCGGGCTCTTGATTTGACACAAATCCCATATCATCTATCTTTCTGTCTAGACAAACTTGCAAACTTACATACATCAGTGTTTGGTCGTGTTGTTTCGGCCTGGAAAGCCGCAATTGGAGACAGTTCAGCATGCTGTTCCTGGTCAGCGCACTCTCGACTCCTATAAGCGACTTGCTGTCAACTGATGGGAGTATTGTCATCCAAATAGCATGTATTCAGTATGCTTTTCTGGATATCATGACTTAAGCTAGTAGCTAAAGAGAGGTCACTTCAACAGAAGATATCTCTTACTCACCTGATTAGACATGATACAGCCTCACCTGGGTTAGCTTGTATATGTGACAATTTGAATAGTTTCTTCACTCATCCACCATACGAATACTGGGAATAAAAGTAATGCGGTACAACATCCATCTCTGTCTATATAGGGCACTCTCCTCCCGAGGTTCCTTTCCCAGAGGAAACTCAGTTAATATTTTGCTCGAGATCTATTTGCTTTCGATATGCAGTATCCTGTCTCCAAAGGATACATGTAATTAAATGATGCCCTGGTTATATACCGGATAAGCAGTGATGTCTACTGTAAACCCCAACCTTTTTGTAGTCTTACACAACTAGTAACTGTTTCATCGACCGAGGCTCCTTTGTTTCTGAGTCAAAACGCTACAGTGTCTAGTGTGCTCGGGTGCTGTTGTGGTGTGGCCTAGAGACATCCGGTCCAACCGTGGCAAATCGCCCTCGCCGGGCGCACATGAATATACCTACTAAGTAGGTATGCCCAGACGGTGTGACGACCTAACGATCTTTGTTGGAGCCCTTTGGCGGTTTGGTTCAGTTGGAAATATGATAGCATGCGGTAACAACAACTGTCTCTTTGACGGTCCAGCTACATGTGAGCAAATCGGCAGGTGACCCTTGCTAAATGGCTGGCAGCTTCTTCACCAGTTCGGTTTCCGGATAGCCATCCAAAACGAACTCATACTTGCCTCCAGTGGTTTAAAGGGTGATAGACGAGCCAGGGACTGCAGTTTTGCACAGCAAAGATCTGGGTGACGCGGCCAATACTTGTAAAGGGAAGCTGTAATCAAAGGACCAGGATCAGGGATATCGAGATTTGGGTAAGGATGTCAATGATCCCGTCTACCTCTCTTCCCTGTGGAGCTTCCAGCCATCCTGTTCAGTGATACTTACCAGCGAGTCGATGGTGATACCGCATGTCAAGGATGGCGTCCTTGGCGACCTGACACGAACAGTTCATCTGGGCAAGCTGCCCATCACCGCCGTTACCAGCCATGATGCCCACGACGCCGTTCGTGATGTTCTCCCTAGTCAAGGACCGCGTCTCGCTGTCCAAATGCATCGTTGAGGCATAGACGGCCTTCTGTGGCGAGGCCTGGTAAGGCCAGACAATGGCATAGTCTCCACCAAGCTTGCCGCTTCAGGGTGCCGCCGGTTGCCAAGCGGTAGAGTTCCCGGCCACGACGAGCGCGTCAAGCCCTGTTGCTTGCCAATAGGAAGGGATGCCTGCTGGCGCAACGGAGATGACGAGTGCTAATTTCCCCAGTGGCGCTGGCGGTAGCTGTGATCCTGAGCCCAAGGAGCACGAGGCGTTTGACGTACCAGTTGACAGGAAGCCGTTTGGTGCACCGCAGGCGGGACGAATTCGGTGTTGCTGGTTTACGGGCCCCAAGAGGGCTGTCGGTCAGTTCTGTAGAAAGTTGAGTCTGGGCCTCAGTCCGTGGATCCGAATATACGGGTCCTTTTTGTACAAAGCTGTGGCTGTGTATGTACAGTTTGCGTCGACGACCAAGCACAAGCACATACCAGGCGTTTATGTGCCTGTGTGCCCGTGGACTTTGGGAGTTATGTTGACTAATCACCGCCCAGCCAGTATACACGCCACTACCGTCACCGTATCCATCCTCTGATGCTATCGTCTTGTTTCGTAGCGTGGCATACTGGTTATCAGTCTGTTGCGCAGTGTGTCCATGGGCGCAGTATGTACTAAGTAAGTAGGTACTTAGTAGTCAGCATTGAGAGCTTAAGTATATGATGATACGGTTTTCAGGTGGGAATACACCCACGCTGTCCAATATGATTTGTCCGTTGAGATGCAGTAACACCTAAGCGAGAACAGTCATCCCAAAAGAGTACGGACGAGTACGGATTAGCATATCTGTACGGTCACTGCGGATGAGGTCAACGTGTTGTTCCAGAACAATCAGGCCAGTCAAACCAGGTCCAATCAATGCAGAGTGTCCCCTCCCGAGGTGACCCCCTGGCTGCAGCATGGACCCCGCCATTTTTACCCTGGGGCCCTGGAGTGGCCCGCGCTGGTGCCCCTCATCAGGCTGAGTGGGAATAAATATGTTGACATCGCCAACTGCTTCGTTGTTGTTAAGTCGGGCTCACCGTATCGACATTTCTACACTGATTCTCTCCCCCCACAACCACCAAAATACCCCTTAACACTTCAGATTTCGACCCTCACATCTAGCAAACATGGCTTCCCACCACGATGAGGATACTATGCCCGAGGAGACTCAGGGCTACAAGCTCTCCCAGCCCAAGCAGAGCTTAGCTGAATATCAATCCATGGGTATGTGGACTGGACCTGTTTCTAACTCCTGAGGTTCCTACCTCTGGGTGCGATATTCTGTGAACAAGCTGGGCAGAACATCACCAATCAGCAGTTCAATGACATTTGGGGGATTTGGAGCAAGTGCTTCTCTTCCTTTGCAGCTGCCAGGCTCGTCGTCGTCGTCGAGAACCCACTTTCTTTCTCCTTGCCGCTCACCCAGTCTCACAATACCACAAACACTACAATCACCAGCACGTCGCCAATCTGGACAGTCTCTTTTGGGTATTGGGATAGGATAGTCTCCTGCCCTTCTTCCTCATTTCCGCCTCATCACTATGGCGTCGCCGATCACAAGCGACCAAGGTGATGGCGCCCTTGACATTCCTGCCGTCCCACCCCCTTCCCCCAACCTTGACGATGCAGAAGTGAGATCCCATCTCCTTTCTCGACCTCTTATTGTGGAGACCGCGGTGGAGCACATCGAGATCATTGACCATGTTCAAATCATCTTCTATACCACCACATCTAACAATCCGCCACAGACGCAAACGATGAGTCGCTTCAGCGCTACAAGGAGTCTCTTGGTCTTACCGGTGGAAAGGATCTCTCTGATCCCAGCGATCCCCGCGTTTGCATCATCCACTCCCTCACCATGGACTCACCCGGTCGCGGCCCAGTCACCATCGACCTCTCAACCCCTGGCAGCGAGACTACCCTCAAGGACAAGCCCTTCAAGATTAAGGAGGGTGCAAAGTTCACCATGTCTGCCACCTTCAAGGTCCAGCACGAGATTCTGAGCGGCCTGCACTACGTCCAGATTGTGAAGCGAAAGGGTGTCAGAGTGTCCAAGGACAGTGAGATGATTGTGAGTTTGCCCAACTCAAGACTAACCCCGCAGGAAGCTTGTGGTGCATTGTTACTGATGCAACTCGAAACAAAGGGATCCTATGCTCCCAACACGGACAAGCAGCCCGAGTACACCAAGAAATTCCAAGAGGAAGAGGCCCCCTCCGGTATGCTGGCCCGTGGCCACTACAACGCCGTCTCTTCCTTCGTCGATGACGACAAGAACGAGCACCTGAAATTCGAGTGGTCCTTTGACATCTCCAAGGACTGGGAATAGAGGGCTGGAATGTTGCCTATCTATCTGATTTGGTTGCGTTTTTGGCTTTTCTGGGCTCGACACGAAATCGGGCCGCTCGTCGACTTTGTTTGATTTCGCGTGGTTGAGACACATTTGGCGGCATTTGCGTTTTTGTCGACGGAGGTTTTTGCAAATGAAAGTTTGGTTCGAGAAGGGGGGGAAGGATCATGTGTGGGCGACAAAAGCTTGGTTTATCCGGCATACGCTCGAGTTCATGGCATCTCTCTTCGTTCTGCTTGCTGTTCATCATAACACCGAAGGCACTGAACAAGGAATACGCATCCATAAACAAAACAGGGGAAGTCTCAGAATTGATCGTCGTTTGATCTCCATGCTCCCGTCATCTATATCGTGACCATATGACATGCGTGGCGCCCTTTCAACCATCTTTCATGCTCATGTTGTATTTTACAAGAGGACGGCCATTCCGCCCGTTCTCTGTTAGTAAGCCGGCCCTGTTTCCGACAGCTTGCCAGCAATCCAGCTCTTTGGCTCCATCTATAGGAAGTAATCCGGCAGTGAATTCCCATCCGGCCCCTTATCCACGCCCTGCTGCTGCAGATCCTTATGCACGTCATTCTCCGGCGCGGCGGCGAACACGTTGAAGAACCTCTCTCCTGTATCACTAACCTCCAACACGCTTGCCATATTGCCGCACCTGTAGCAGTAGTTGGGCGCGCTCCATACCGTCGACAGCCGATCGTCGTATAGCACCTGGAAGCCCTCCTGACACAGCTGGTGCGCCCGCAGGATGTGGTTCATGTTGTTGACGGCCAAAAACTTCTCGACCACCTGTGCGCCGAATGTATATCCAGCCCCTCGGGGGCTGAGTGAGAACTCGTCGCGTTCCGGGTCGGGGTCGGACCAGACTAGGTCGGCCATGGGGCCCTCGTGGGGGATCTCTCGGAAGCGGTCGATGATTTTGATTTGGTCGATGGAGTGGATGGAGGGCGAGAGGCCTGTGCCAGGTGCTCTTTGTCAGTACTGCTGTGGTCTGTGGTTCTTACCTATATGTACCACGGGTGGATGTATATTGCGCGACGATGAGAAGGAGACGGGGAGGGAGGGGGGTTTGGGCTGACTGACCTCCATGCACACAGAATATCTGGTCATTTATTACAACGCTGAGCGTCAAAAAGTCAAACATGTCGGTGAAGTAATGCCAAACATTGGCGTTTCCGTATTTCCTAGAACACTCGGTATAGAAGCCGTAGGACTGCGTGACGCCGCGCGACTCGTGATTTCCTCGGATCAAATGTACTCGGTTGGGGTATCTTAATTTCAAACAGACAAGAAGGGAAATGGTCTCGACGCTGAACATGCCGCGGTCAACGTAGTCGCCTATAATCGCGCCGCAGTCGTCAGCAAGTTGTTCATATATACGCCAAAAAACAAAGTAGAGACGGGGAGGAAGACGAACCTAGGAACAGGTAATTGGTATCGGGACACCAGCCTCCTATCTTGAATATCTCGATCAGGTCAAAGAACTGCCCGTGTATGTCGCCGACGACGGTGACGGGCGCGCGCACGTGGACGACATTGCTCTCGCGCATGAGGAGCTCCTTCGTCTTGGCGCATATCGCCTCGATGACGGACTCGGCGAGGAGCTCCTTCTTGTACAGGCGCGATATGCATTCGTCGAGGTCGACCGAGCCAGGCAGGCTAGGCATGTTAGGCGAACGGGGGGGCTCGTAGGCCAGAAGTAAAACCACTTTGATGTAGTATGGGGGTTCAGCGAGGTCGAGCAAAGGGCGGCGGCGGAGGCGTTATGGCGGCGGGGTGATTCTGCTACCCTTGCTGGGACGGCGTGTTGGTGGTGGTGGTGGTAGAGGACTTCTTCTCCCGGCAAAGAAGGTCGACGCGATGGTGGAGGCGGTTGGCCGAAGTACCAACATGATCGTGAGGGACAATCGGCGGGATTATGGCGTTCGTGGCTCTCACATTAAGACGATGGAGCGTTTTGAGGCCTGGGGAAACGTAATATCATGTGAATATATGTATATCCATGTGAGGCGAATTGTGCAATAACCTCCCAAGTGATGCTGTGGCAGGCCGGAATCGATGTCCCACCAACAGCTTTTGACAGGGCCCTCGCCCTGGCTCCAGGTGCCCACCTGCAGGTGTGTAGTACCTTAAATATACGTACTGTACCTTAGCAGGTACCTGCCAGCCTGCCTACAGCTTAGGCGCTTAGCACTGCTTTTAGCTAGCAAGCAGTGCAACTGGAGCTTGACCTACTGTAGGTACATCTGTACACACAGTACCTGCCTAGGTACCTACTTAGTAGGTAAAGCTGACGTCCGTCCATCCAAAGGCGCTGCGGGTCGGGTAAACTTCGGAGTGGTCGTTCACCAGTGATTCCAGGTTTGGTTGGGTTCCAACTTCCAAGCAAGGGTGAAGTGTGAGTGGAATGAGCGAAAATTGTTAGTGCACCAAAAGTCCTTTAAAAGGAGCCCGTCGCCCACGCACTCGCCCAAGGTCTTCCTCTCCCCTCTCCTCCCTTCCCCTCCGCGTTTCCTCCATTTAACCATCCCGTTCCCATCCAATTTTGAGATTCTCCCGCCCAGCCCAACCCAGAATTACTGTCATTTTGCCCCCACATCGTTGCTGGCAGTCGCCTTCCGCTGCGCATAGTTCCAGCCTCCCACGCCTCGAGGCGGCTAGTTTTGGCTGACGCTCAGGAATAAGAGGTTGCTTGATCTTTGTTCTCAGTTTGATTTCTGGGGGTGGCATTGAGGTATTGGGGTGGGATGGGTTTCATTTGTTCTCTTGTCGAGAAGTCGTCGTGATCGACTCTACGTCGGGTCGGGTTTGAGGCAGCTCGCTCGGCCTTCAGGCAACTTGGGTGTCCCTTGTCTGTCTGTCTATCCTTCATCGTTCCGCCGTTCATAAGGCTGGCTCTCGAGCATCAACCAGCTGCTCCGTCTTGGTTCCTTCAGCGGAGTTTGGTTTGGATGAAGGGCCTATTCAATTTCTTTTCCATATTTATTGCCCTTCATTCTGCTATTCCAGTCGTTGCCGTCACATGTTCATGTTCATGACAGCATCCTTTTCCAAGGTGTATTCTCTCACCTCGGTATCGAAAGACCCATGCCACCAGACAGCTATAGAGAGTCTCGTTCAAGGCAGTATCATGGCAATATCGTGAACTTCTTCGAAACTGCTTGCAGTCATTCTTCATCAGACCATTACTCTACTGTCTGTTATATCTGCAAAGATCCTTCCCAGCGGGCTGCTATATACATTTCAAAATGTTTGCCCTTCATCATACATAGATATAGCCTTAAGTATTTACCGCTCAATGATATGCATCAAGCCAGTCAGCGGACGTCAACGAGTTGAGTCTACTATGGCCACGACGTCTGGAGTCAGCTGGACTCAGCTCTGGATCGGATTTTATGCCGGGCCGATGCAGCGAACCGGCGCCACCCCGCTGAGAAGCCGACGTCTCGACCTTCCCGAAGGTCGACTCAGCTCGACTCCCAAACTCCCCCAAAAGAAGCCGGTCAAAAGGTACCACCATATCCCATCTGCGCACCACCTTTGAGCATGTTAGTAGCATTTGTATTACTTCACTCTGTAACTGCTGCTCCTCATCAAGTCCATGCGATCGTCGCTTAATCGTCACGCGCTGGAAAACAGGCGGAGGAGCCATTGCGCACGGTCGACGTGAGGCGGTCGACCCATCGGCTCCAACACACGACAAGGCTCGTCAATATCGTTCACCTTCTTGAGTATCCATCTCCGGGTACATCTACCGATCTATTCTCGCATCCTACGTCTCTTTCCATGTCAATCTCCCTGGCACCCTCTTACGCCCTTCGCAGCGCCTGTCCGTTGTAGCTGCAAGCGCGTCGTTGCGATTTAGTCGGCCTCGTACTCCCCAATCGCTTGGGTTCTCCCGAGTGATTTGAGCCGTCTCTCTTTCTCATTACTTGTTGCTGGCTGCGACTTGGTGTCGTACAGAATTCTGCACTCGAAGCCAGTCGCCGCGCGCAAGCACGTCGCATCGCCCTCGTCCTATCCGTTGTGCCACGCTGCTGCCCGCCTGAGCGTGGAGGTCTGACTGCGTCTCATTACCTATCCTAATATTTTGACGTCGGCGCAAACATGGGAGACAGGGCACCTGGCCTCGATACCCCAAAATACGATGGGGGCTGCTTCAATTGTGGTGGCCGGGACCATTTCGCATACGCTTGTCCCGAGCCGGTTCGCAAAGATCCATAGTAGGTTGTCATCTCTTTCGTCCGTCCGAATTATCAGACGAGTGCACTCGCGACTCAAGAGCTGCTTTCCACTCCTTGTCCTCCCATGGCTAACCGTCGTCGCAGCGGCGCAGAGGTATTCCGCCAGCGACAGGCAGCCAAAAACATGCCTGGCACAGGAGGGAAAGCCTCTCCCAGTAATCGTTCCAAAGGCCTCGTTATAACACGATACGCACCTCCTCCCGGCCAGTTCTCTGCTCCCCTTCCACCACCGCCACTACCACCACCACCAAATGTCTGGGGAGCTGCCGGTGGCCCATACCCACCTCCAGCTCAGCCACCCATTCCATATGTACAGCAACCACCGCCTTATCCGCCCGCAAATCCAGGTCAGCCGCCTTATCCTTATCAAGCTGCGAACCCTCCAGCTGGAGGTTATCCGCCACCAATCCCTCCACCTCCAGGCCCTGGTCCGGCTTATGGCCAATATCCACAGCCTCCGTACCCGCCTCCACCCCCACAAGCATATGCTCCCCCAGGACCTTATGGACCACCTTCCTACCCCCCGGCATATCAGCCTCCACCTGCTCCATATGCCGGGGCACCACCTCCGCTCAGTTACCCCGGTCCTCCTCCCCAGGCACCACCCCCGCCGGCTTACCAACCGAGCTATGGGGCTTCTTTCCCTCCTGGACCCCCCCTGCCCCCTCCAGGTTCCTACCCCCCTGCCCCATATGGACCAGGCTATGAACCTCCCGCGCCATACTCGAATCCTTACCCTCCGCCACAAAATCAAGGGTGGCAGCAGAATGCCAATGGTCAGAATCAATCACGGCATAGGGACCACCGAGATCGACGCAATGACCGAGATAAGGGTGGCAGGAATAAGCATCCAGGGCGAGGCCATGACAAAAGTCAGCGTGGGGGCGATCATCGACGTCAGGCACGAGATCAACGGTCTTCTTCGCATTCCCGTCCACGAAGTCCAAGGCCCAGCATTGAAGTGAGAAATGTGAAGGAAAAGAGCATCGAAAAGACCGCCGAGAAACCAAAGGTGGACGACAAAGTCGATGATACTGACAACGAGTTCGCATGGGACCTGGAGAATGCTTTTGTTGAGGTGGAGACAAAGCCCGCTGACCCGGTCGGAAAACCACTTGACAAGGACTGGAACGACGACCCGACGATACCTCCTGCGTACAACGCAAAATGCATCAAATCGGCTTTCTATGACCCGGAGGACCCAGACGCGTTCAGGTCATCTGTACGCGACTCCAAGCAGTGGTTGACAGTCAAGCGGGATCCGATATTCAGGTACCGACGTGGCATGGTGGTTATTCGCTTTTCAGGGTCGAAGAACGAGTATTTTACCTACCATTGCTCACGCAAGGTTGGTACGGAGTGGTTCAATGAGCGTGAAATTGTGCCGATGGGACCCAGTGACCCGACTCTCAATGATTCGGTTAAGCCTCGGAACAGTCTTCAAACTGCCAGTGTGGTAAAAGAGGGACAGCAAGAACCTTCCAAAGTGGCCAATGGCAAACGGAGCTATGGCGATGCCGACGACTACAGGCTGGAAACAAAACGCCCGAGGAACCACGAGACGACTGACAATAGCCCTCTACCGCGGCGACCCGACAGGTCACCAATCCGCAGCCTGGAGATCAACGGTGATCCGTGGGCTCCGCAGCCAGGCGAGACCCGGAGCCGCTCCCCTCTCAGGCCCGACTCCAGGGATCGATATTCTCGTTCCCCCGGTGTCTATCGACTCCAGAAGGAAGACTCCCGGAAGGGACATTTCACGCCGCGGGACGCCACCCAACGCTACGACTCGGGATACCACAGCGCATATTCCGGGGAAAAGCCCAAGTCCTACCGCGGGAGGAGCCACAGCCGACACCTGTCACCGCCACCGTCGCGGCGCGGCCGCGGCAGCCGTGACCTCAGCCATGACGACCGCTCGCCGCGGAAGTGGTCTCCGTCGTATGCCAGGGCGCGGTCGCGAACGCGCTCGCCCACCCCGCTCGCCATGGCCAGCGAGTCCGAGTCGGCGGACCTGTCTGATCTGGAATATGAGCTGTTGGGGCTGGAGCGGCCCGAGAAGAAGAAGAAGAAGGCCACGCCTGCGAAGTCCGCAATCAAGAAGCGAAAGGTCAAGCTAAATGATGCCTTTGGGTAAGTTCTTTTTTTTCTTCTCTCTCGTGCAACTGCCCTTGAATAGACTTGGACGTGCTGATGGCTAACTCTCTTTTCGCAGTCGCCGCTGGTAGCACGTGGTTACCTAGGTATAGAAGCTACTCATTGCTGATTTTCTTGTTCTTGTTGGCGTTTCGTTTGCATATCTGCTTTACCTGCATAATCACACTGCCGAATTATTATAATCCTAGCATGGCGTTGGCGGTTTTGCGGACTTGCAAAGAGTTTTTGGTTTGCAGTTCCTTGGACCGTGGAAGAATCATCATCATCATCATCACCGGGCAGCCCACATGGAGATACGAGGCACCGGAGGACCAGAAGATAGACATATAAACACAATTGCATGCATCCTGCAATGCAATGCAACGCAGCGAACGAGATTTGAAAACTCTAGTTCAAAATTCAAATCCTGAGCGCAGATATCGTCTAGCTTTCTAGCCATTTGGACGTTTACGTGCCTGCCTAGCTGCTCTCTCACACCCGTCGTTTATCCTTGAGAAGTGATGGTCCAAGATGTTTCTCTAATCTGACACTCTCACTCTAAATTCCACACATCATCCACTCCCCCCTATCCTTCAACACATACTGTCCATGCCCCCTCCCCGCTCATCGAACCTCGCGCACGACGGTGTCCACAGCCTTGGCAAAGTACTCGACGTTCCGGGTGTTCAGGCCGGCCATGCTGATGCGGCCGTTCTTCGTGAGGTAGACGTGGAACTGCTCGCGCAGCTTGAGGACCTGGGGCTCGGAGAGGCCGGTGAAGCTGAACATGCCGATCTGGTCGGTGATGTGGTCCCAGTTGCCGGGGGTGCCGAGCTCGACGAGCTTGGCCTTGAGGGCGGTGCGCATGGCGACGATGCGGCCCGACATGGTGCGCAGGTTCTCCTTCCACTCGGCAAAGAGGGCCGCGTCGTTGAGGACGGTCGAGGCCACGCGGGCGCCGTAGATGGGCGGGTTGCTGATCTCGGAGCGCTGCAGGATGGCCAGCTGCGAGGCCACGCGGGTGGTGGTCTCCTGGGCGGCGGAGGAGGGGGAGGAGGAGGGGGAGGGGGAGGCCACGTAGTGGAAGCAGCCGGCGCGCTCGCCGTACAGGCCAAAGTTCTTGGCGAAGGACTGGGCCACGAGGAGCTCGAACCCCTGCTCGATGAAGAAGCGGATGGCGCCGGCGTCGCGGTCGAGGTCGCCCGAGGCGAAGCCCTGGTACGCGGTGTCGAAGAAGGGGAAGTGCTTCCTCTGGCGGACGACGTCGGCGATCTCGCGCCACTGCTGCTCGGTGGGGTCGACGCCCGTGGGGTTGTGGGCGCAGGCGTGCAGGAGGACGATGCTCCCCTCCGGGGCGGCGAGGAGGGCGGACTTCATGCCCTCGATGTCGAGGCCCTTGGTGGCCTTGTCAAAGTAGGGGTAGGTGGCGATGGGCAGGCCCACGTTGGTGAAGATCTGGTTGTGGTTGGCCCATGTCGGGTTGGAGAGGTAGACGGTCCGGTTGCCCTTGTAGAACTTGGCGAGGAAGAGGGCGCCCAGGTGGCAGGCGCCCGTGCCCGAGATGGTCTGGACCGAGGTGACGCGCTTCTCGGCGAGGGCGGCGGAGTCGGCGCCCAGGACGAGCTCGCAGGCCTTGCTGGTGAAGGAGGGGAGGCCGGCGATGGGGAGGTATTCGTGGTTCAGGTTGGGGTCGTTGCGGATGATCTCGTCGGCCTAGATTTGGGGGAAAACAAAGGAGGTTATTGTTAGCAGGGCTGGTCCAGCAGTAGTCTAGTTCTAGTTGCCTTGATTCTGGTAGTAGTGGTAGTGGGAATCTGAAGGGGGAACTTGTAACTCTGAAGGATCAGCGGGGTGAGGGGCCCTCCCAGAGTGCAACTGCATGTTGTTGCATGTGTTCCCATAAATGTGCATCAACAGCAGCCCCAGAGCTGGACCTCCGGTGGGGAGAGTTGGAGGGGAGAGAGAGAGAGAGAGAGGTTGGTGAATATAATTCAATGGTCTGTGTGTTGCTCACCTTCTTGACAACGGGCAAGACCCAAGGCTTTGCATTATCATCACGGTAAGCACCAATTCCCTATAAAGCACAATCACAAGGGTCTGGTTAGCCTTCGAGGGACGTCATGTCATTCATGAACCAGGAACTGAGTTCAAGGGAAGGGAAATTGCCCCACCAAGTCGACCTTGTCAGGGCTTGTGTCGGCCCTGTAAGCTGCCATCAGACCAAAGAGAGGGTCCTCTGGAGCTTGAGGGACAGCCTCAGCTGGGAAACTAGTGGCAAAGACTGGAGAGGCCATTTGGTTTGCGATGCTGCGTATCCTGTTGGTGGGGTTTGTGGGAGAGGAGTTGGTGTTGTAGACGACTCGATGTGACTGAGGTTGGGATTGAGACTGAGACTGGGAGTCATCCACTGGAGGCATCGTCCGATACTATGTGATTTTATTATGAAATTCGATTCGGCATTCGCAGCTTTCCAAGGTTCCAAGGTCGAGCGGATGATCCACAGGCTTCCCGCAATGATTCTGGGGTAAACAGGGGGCGTTGTTTAGTGGGTCGGGGTAAAGGTATCCGGCGGCTTGGCTCCCGAGATCAGTGCTTCTTCAAGGTTCCAGGTCACCGTTAAGGTACGTGACAGGTGATCCTCAGTGGAAGGAGGAGAGAGGACAGGTCCAGTCAGGTTGTCCGTATTAGTGTACAACAACCGTATGGTACAACGAAATTCAATGCTTCACAAGATAGGCCCCAAATAGTGACTGCAAACACCGGTAGATATTTCTGATTGCTTTGGAGGAGATTCTCAAGCCTTCTGAACAAATTACATAAGATCGAGTTTGGCTACGAACAGCCGAACAGCGAGGGCGAGAGAGAGGAAGAAAGAGGGAGGACTGCAGACCGGTCAGTGTGTTGAGACTCGGTGATGTAACAAAAATAGGATCCAGGGCAGCTTGGCAAGGGATAAAGTGCAGCTGCTTGCACTCAGGGGCAAAATGGTCTGATAAGAGGAGGGGGTTTCAACAGTCCAAATAAATAACTAAATGCCGCAATTTGATCCATCTCAAGAGAAGTTCAGTTGTATGTATGTCTTGGGAGAGTACAGGGCATGATATATTGTTGGCATCTCGTGAACCTATCTTGCACCTCAAAATTGCATGTGATGCTGGCCCCGAAGGTGGGGGTGGAGAAGGGGCACTTGAATGGAAT
>LKEA01000014.1:612353-630057 GCA_003795315.1 Cytospora schulzeri | reverse complement strand
GTAGTAATTGTCATCATCCCATCGACTCCCGACTGACTTATTCCCCGAGGTACGGACCAGCGGACATGTCTAGTGTACCGTTACTACCTGTATACTCGCCTGGGCACGCATAACCCCCATGAGCTCTCATCTTCACTCACTCTGCACCACCAGCACGTCATTGGGCCTTCTCGTTCAGACACACAGTAATTGCAGATCACCTACCAGAAAAGGGACATAGACCTGCTTCACTTATCACACTTCAGGCAGTTAGACACAACTCTTTCGGGTTGACGTGCTACTGGCTCTCTCCAAACCGGCCGCCTTTATACCCCGAATTGCCGTCGCTATGGGAGTATGTTTCCGCTACGGTCAATGTAAACATTTATGTTCCTGTTGACAACAAATTGTATGCAATAATGTAATATATGAGGTATGGTATGCGATATTCTCATAACCGTATCGCTCCTTATATGATCAAATCCCACACCACCAAGAATGTACAAAGCGCACTCGCCGCGTAGAAAGTCAACCTCGCCTGGCTGAATTTCCTCTGCGACGCCTTCTTGAGCTCCTTGTTTCCACCCCCGACGTTCTCCTCCGTCCTCTCCGCGTCCGCCACCAGCTGGTCAATGTGCGCCGACTGCATCGTCAGGTTCTCCGCCAGCATCTGCTGCAGCTCCGAGATCTCCACGATCGACTTCTCCACCGTCCGCACCTTGTCCAGCGCCGTGTTGTAGTGCTTCAGCATGTCCTGGTTGTCCTTCTCGAACATCTGCTTCTGCTCGTCCGTGAGGTCCAGGTCCTCCGCCTGCCTCCTCTGCGACTCCTCCTCGTCGAGCGGCACCCCTGACGCATACGCCTTGGGACCCGGGCCCGAGCCGGAGCTGCTACCGCTGCCGCTGCCGCTGTCGAACCCGAACTCCTTGGCCAGCGCCGGGGGCAGCTGCGAGCCCCTGGCCTTGGCCAGGATGCTCCTGTTCTTCTCCATCTCCCTCGACAGCCTCGTCTCCATCATGCCGCCCTGTAGCTTGCTGATGACGTTCAGCTTCTCCCGTAGGTAGCCGATGATGGTGCCCCTGTGGACGAGTATCTGCCTCTCCGTCTTGACAGCCTCGGCGTGCTCCGGGCTCTTCGTCGTGTCCGCCCCCGTGGCGCCCAGCGCACCGCCGGCAGCCCAGCTCGTCAGCGCGCGCAGCCCGCCCCCGTACTTCTTCTTGATGAGCCTCTCGGCCGCGTCGTGCCGCCTGGCCTCCTCGTCCTCCAGGATCCGGATGCGCATCTCCAGCCGCTGCAGCGACTCCTTGGCCATCTTGTCGACCGCGTTGCGGTCCGCGTCCGTGAGGTACACCGGCTTGTTGTCCTGGGAGCCCGCGCCGCCGCCGCTCTTGTTGTTGTAGTTGTTGCGCATCTGCGTCTTCCGGGGCGCCGCCGCCGTGGACAGGTAGGCCTGCCTTATGTGGGACAGCTCATTGTGTAGGTTGAGGATGTCGCGGTTGATCGAGAAGGCCTCTTTCAGGTAGCCGTCGATCCTGTCGATGTCGGGGAGGGTGCCGCGGCAGGCGGAGGCCGACCGCGCTTTGAGCAGCTCATTGAAGGTGACGGTTACCTCCATGGCTGTCTGACCTGACGGTAGTGTTGAGGGGGGTGGGTGGGGAGGGAGGTAGAGATAGAGGAGCTGGCGAAGTAGAGTTCGCACAACACCCAGCTCAGGAGATGCAGATCGGGTTGGTGAGGAACAGCTTGTACATTAAGCTTCAATGCTTAGTTGCTGTGACGCAGTTCAGTTGAACCAAGCTTGGCTGGAGTTCATTGACGGAGACATGTGGCTTCTAGGGTGCGCCACATTTGCTACCATTGGTATTCAGCCACAGGTACTTAGGTACTTAGATACCTAGATACCTGGGTATTTTGGTACCTTCCATGGTTGGTACTTCGATATGTACCTGGGCACGCAAGGTTGGCGGAGACGGTACCGCTTGGACCACCTGGGCCCTCTTGCGTGCTTCAAGGTTGAGCAAGTTCAACCCACAACCAAACATCGACACCGCTTAACGACATTGTTTGTTGCCCCTCGCTTGCGGCTGGGGATACATGCCATGACAGCCTGGCCTGCCTGGCCACGACGAGCTCCTCTTGAGATACGACGCATTACGCAGTGCGATCCTCCTTGAAAACTTGGAAGATAGGAAGTATACCCAATACTGTTATCAACCTTGCGGGACCACTAACCTCATACATACAAACCAGGGCTTGGCTGCCTAAGTTGAGTTTATATCTACTAGGTTATTTATGCATGCCTATTATGCAGTATAAGCATACGGGTAACTTTGCCCGGCTATTCTGAAACAATCCACCGTTTTACCGCCAATTGCTGAGGAACCATCCGCCGTTGTTGGTATAGGTATTGCAACAACCTATTGGCTTCCTACCACGTGCTGCGTCTAGGTGTTCTGGGCTGGGCTCTGTGGGATCGGCGAAAAATGTTTCCCAAGGACCAGGGGAAACCCCGAGGCGGGACTCAGGCGGGACTTCGGCACCGTTCACCTCCCTTCTCGGTGCGGGGCCGATACCGGGACAAAGCGTCAAACCCAGACGTCCAGAGCGAGCATGTCGTCTTTGCGCCTTTGCAGCACAAGTTCTGGCCGAAGCAGGGAATGTACAGGACTCTGCGCCCACTTTCGGCTCGAGTCGTCCATATGTGTGAGAACAAGCCGCGAGCCACCAGTCTCCGCACACCTGCTCGCCGGCAAGTCTGGGGAAATAGGGGGTCCATCGAGGCCCTTGAAGATAACGCCAGGACGGACAACTACCGTTGACGTGAGAAGCTAACGGGAATAAGGCCCTTTTCATGGTGGACCTCCCCGACTTCTGCCGCCCAACTAACCATTGCCTTATACTATTATTACCACATGGACAATATCTTGATAACTCCATTTTTTCGCCTCTTCTCTCACGTCTCTTCCTGTACACACTTCTCGTCCTTCCTAGTGCCCCTACAAAGTCTTCGTGGGAATTTGGACTCCGTGGGCAGTCCGCAGTATTCTCTTTATTCTGTCGAACAAGTGATTCGATTCCGGACAGGTTCTCTCTTCTATTTCCCCCATGAAGAGCAGAGATCGCTGCTGCTTCCTTGCGTCCTCTGTTTAGACCGGGGCAGTCGTACCCGGCTCTGAAGGCACGGTCAACATGGAGTTCCATGACCCCGAGAAAGATACTTCTCTCGTGACCCAAACGATACCTGGAGCAGTCGACTCTCAAGCAATAGCCGGCCAGGGCCCGTCTGCCGAGCACGTCCACTCGTCCGACGATGGACCCACAGACGCCGAACAGAGCACCGAAGATGCCGCGCCGGACACGGAGCCGGATCCGGAAGCATTGACACGGGCGTCCAGTGGTCCGGTCTACTCCGCTTTCTCTCCGGGAATGAAGAAGTGGATCATTACGGTCGTGACCTTTACCTCCTTCATCTCGCCCATGACAGCAGTAAGGACTCCCCAAATTTAACGGTACAGGGCCCAGACTGTGTACCTAACGTCGTCTCGCAGAACATCTACTTCCCGGCCCTGAACCCTATAGCCAACGATCTTGGCGTCTCTGTGTCCCTTATCAACCTTACCCTCACGACATATATGATTTTTCAGGGCATAGCGCCGACATTGTTTGGCGATTTTGGTGACATGGCAGGGAGGCGACCAGCTTTCATCATTGCTGTGCTAATCTATATAGTTGGTAAGTTCACTATGAAGCACGTTCCCAATACTATCAGCATCCCTAATCACTCACAATTTAGCAAACCTTGGCCTTGCTCTCCAGGATAATTACGCTGCTTTGATGGTACTCCGTATGGTGCAAAGCGGTGGCAGTAGCGGCACACTGGCCCTGGGATACGCAGTCGTCGCAGACATTGCCACTAGCTCGGAACGAGGAAAGTATATGGGTGTCGTAGGTGCTGGCATCAACGTTGGTCCTTCTCTGTCCCCAGTCCTTGGTGGAATCCTGTCGCAGTATCTGGGCTGGCGCGCAGTTTTCTGGTTCTGCTTCATCTTCTCCGTGGCTGTCCTGATTCCGTACGCCTTGACCGTCCCGGAGACTTGCCGCCCTATAGTTGGCAACGGCTCTATTAAACCGACGGACTGGAAGAACATGACGGTTATCGATTCGGTGCGCAGAAAGCTGGCCCGGCGGAAACAGAGGAAGAACGGCGAACCGACTGTCTCACAACAGGGTCAGACAGACGGTACCGGCGAGATCCTCCCGAAGCCCAAGCTCCGGTTCCCGAACCCCCTCCGCGCCCTCGCCATCGCCTGCGACAAGGGCGTCGGCCTGATCATCTTCTACAACTCACTCCTCTACCTCGTCTTCATCATCACAGTCGCCACGCTCTCGACGCAGTTCAAGAACATCTACCACTACAACGAGCTCCAGATCGGCCTCTGCTACCTCCCCTACGGCGCGGGCTGCCTGGGCGCCGCCATAGGCCAGGGCTACATGCTGGACTGGAACTACCGGCGCGTGGCGCGCAACATCGGCTTCAGCATCGACAAGAAGCGCGGCGACGACCTGTCGACGTTCCCGATCGAGAAGGCGCGCATCCAGCCGCTGTACTGCTTCGTCAGCGTGGGCCTCGTCGCCATGATCCTGTACGGCTGGATCCTGCAGATGCGCACGAGCGTCGCCGCCCCGCTGTGCCTGCACTTCGTCATCGGCCTGTGCATCACGGGGTCCTTTGGCATCCTGAACACGCTCATCGTGGACCTGTCCCCCGAGTCGCCCGCCACGGCCGTCGCGGCCAACAACTTTGTGCGGTGCGAGCTGGGCGCCGCCGCCACGGCGGTCATCGAGCTCATGATTGGTGCTATGGGCACGGGTTGGTGCTTTACCTTCTTTGCGCTGCTGGCTGTGGTGTTTATGCCCGTGCTGTGGGTCGAGACGAAGTATGGGATTCAGTGGAGGGAGGAGAAGAAGGTGAAGAGGGAGCTGAAGAAGGTGGAGAAGGAGAGGCGGGTGGTCGAGAAGCGGGAGATGAGGGAACGGAAGGAGAGCGAGAGGGTCCGTTCTGGTGGGTAATTACCTACCAGGGCGGTCAGGAGCATGTTTCAAAATTCTAACGATAGCAACATTTATGACAATGGATCACGTACATATATCAGGGAAGATTAGGTTGCATTGCATACAGGCAGGAGTTCTCAGTGTTTGCAAGATGGGCTGCATTTTTCGTCATCTGTTTTCCCGCACGTTGATGAATCCGATCGGAAATTGGAATGGCCAAATTCATGCCCATTACAAGTGATCTGAGCGCATATGTGGACGTATTGATGACGTTCGGTTGGATATCACGATGCCTTTTCGCTACATTGATATCCATGACTGGCTTGAACTGGACTGCTTATCGATTATGGTAGCGTGTTGGTTGGTGATTCTTCATGAAGATCTATGCAAGGCTGCGCGAGGCTAGGCCGCTAGTATGAGTATATTTCAAGGTCACTGAACATCGCTCTAAGAGACCGAGCTGACCACGTGAACACCCGTACCATTTCCGCGATTAGCTCCAATACAATTCAAGACTTGATCGCCTTAATTCTTCTCAATTCCTTGTTAGACATCACGTAGTTAGTCGCGTGCGGGACGCCTCCGGAACCTTAACGGTTGGTTCCTCGCTCATTTTCAATGAGAATTGAAATAATTTACATACGCACAGAACCTCACACATATTTAGCTCGCCACTCAGGGAGATATTTAAATACTTTGACTTCTCACCACTGCTCGAATTTGTACACAACGCAAGCTTCTCCGTGTTGAATCTCAAGCAACTCAACTATGATGTCCTGAGTATAAGTCTATAAGAACATACTTGCAAGAGACCTACATTGCTCTTCCCCCCAGAACAACTACCAATAAGAGCCATTATAACAGTTGCAAGTGTATCGCACAGGTTTTCGAGGCTAATTTCTACGAAAATCCACCATGTCTACCGCGCCCCGGAATTTCGGCGAGTGGGCTCGCCAAATCTATGGTCCTGAAATTCCCAACGCAGTGCCCATCTCGAGCGGCACTGAAACACCTACATACACAATGCCTGCGACCCAGGAACTCGACAATAGGCTCCGCAGACAAATTGAGGCGACCATCGCTACCAGGAGTCAGAGTCTACCAACGACAGCGGGCACCCAGTCCTCAGAGCTCCTTCCCCAGTCCGTCCACCTGTCAGTCGATGAACTCCGGGATGGACTAGCTACCCAGAACCACCCTGCCACAGCCCCCATCGTCAGGTGCTCTCAGGACCAACCTGCCAAGGGCCTCAGTTATAAGTCTAACTCAAGTTCCCACCAAACCGGATCGGAAAACGTTTCCACCCAGCCCACCGAATCTGGTACGGTATATTCAGGTTACTACGTCAGAGGTCCTGTCCCCTGTGTCGTCAATGAAGGCTACCTCGCCGACGATGACACCTCAGAGAAGTCCTACATTGCTTCCGACCCATGTTCGTCTGAGGCCTCGTGGGCTCGTACCAAGGCCGCCAGCCCCGGTGATAACGCTTGGTTCAGAACCGCAACAATGGATTTCGACTTTGAGCGGATTGAGCGGGAGCTCATCACCCTGATCGAGAGTTACCATGGCCGTCCTCGGTTTGACTGCTTCCCGGTCAGGTTTCAGTTGCTCGGCGAGGAGCAGAACCGACATAACTTCTTCTGGAGGTTTGGACCCGAGGCTTATATGAAGAAGTATTTTAATCATATCTATGCGAAGAATATTTGGTATCTGATTGGAGAGTAGGGCTGTGGGCCTGACAAGTGATTTGTATTCAAATTGGTATGATGTTTAGGCCGGAGTTTGAAATACCAGGGTTGTGTTGTGATATCTATTCGTGTGTGAGGGTCCTTGATCCTTCTTTCCTCCTTGCCAATCCTTTCTGATTTGCTTTGCTTTTACCTACTGTCTCTCGAATAGAGATGCAATTTGGGTACAGAAGGGTTATGCGTGCTGTTGTGAAGAGTCGAGATTGGATCTGGATAGCTTCCCAGGGTTAGTTTCTTGCTTTCTTGGACGTGGCTATGACTGGACGAAATGGGCACAACTCACTCAGTTAGTATTACTGGACTATGTAGCCAAATAATCAAGATATGAGGTACCCGTTTCAAATCACATCTCAAACCTTTCTGTGCTGGCAACGATCAATTGTGTCTTTGATAAAATACACAGTCTGCATGTTTGAAAGACTTGAAGCTTTGAGCACCAACAAGGCCGAGCAAGCTTACATGACTTGAATGGTTTTAGTCGTCTCAAAACATATTACCTTTTGTTTCTCCAAATTAGAAAAGGCTTCGCGTGCCCCAAGCCAAACTTGATACAAGTTCCTTCCATCTTCACCTTGAGATCTCAAATCTGGCCCAGCCCAGCCCTTACTCCAGTACTTCTAGCATTCCATCTCTGCACTAAATCTATTACTCAGATGAGAGGGCACCAATGGATCCAGAGAGACAAATCTGCACACATTGACAACATGCTCATATTATCTCCACAAGAAATGGCTATCAGCAGCATCAGGCAGGCGATGACAGCAATGATCCAAGCAAATAGGTCTCTGCTCGCCCAAGAGCTGCGCCTCACTCTCCAGAAACACATCCACAGCATCACTGCCAGCGTGCTGTATCCTTCGTGGCTCAAGAACGGCACCACACCGCCACAGAGAAGCATATCTTCAGCGCCTGGCTCAGAGATCCATGCCTTGGGAATGGCCATTCACCACCTGTGTGATGCAGACACACACTTTACATCAGCAGGGATGAATGTGGCGGCGAAATTGTGCATGGAGTTCACCGCTCGGGTGATGGCTGAACAGTCCCTGGCGGCTGGACATGATTCTGCAAATGCTGATAATGCTCTCGTGGGTCTTAAGGATTTAAAGGAGCGTAATGTTGACTCTTGGTGGGGAATGTGAAATAGTTTAAGACCAGGTTGGGCATTGGTGTGTGTGGCTCTCAAGATCAATGGCAAAAGGGAGGACAAATCACGGGTTTAATTCACAGCAATACACGGGTTGTCAACCCCTTCAAAATCTTCAGCCAGACAAGATCTTCGAACTCTTATGAATCCTATCTAATATACTATAGACAATAAGAGATTCTGACTTGCTGTCTAGTCATTGCCACAGACCTGTTTCTTGTCCAGATCCATCTGTTTGGATGGTACTGTAACCATGCCTTCTCCTTTCAACACCAAATCCCTTTTAGCTTTCCAAAGGAAGGGGACCAGTGCTTAGGCACATGTTCTCTACGGGGAAAGGCCTTTAGTATCCGGACCTAGCTAGTTGAGCGATTATGCGTGCGGAGGCGTATCTTCCGGGTTCCTTCCGTGCCTCGATGCCTAAACGCTGGACATTCTGACGCATGACCTCGGTCGCCTCGTTATCGTTGACCACTTCGAGGATAGCCTCGCTTATACATTCCGATGTCCAATAAGGAGAAGTCTGTGGGCATCCCCACACGCCCAGCTTGAGCGACTCGACGAGAGAGGCGAAGTTGTACAGGTCTATCCATAGCGGGAGAATAATATGTGGGACGCCAGCCCTGTGAAGCGATCAGTTCTTAAGTTCAGTCAGACCATTTGGTGCGGGAGTGCGAAACTTACGCAACTGCCTCGTGGTAGCAATTAGCTCCCCCGTGATGGACGGCGGCAACGACGTGTCCGCTCTCCAGGATCGATGGCGGGTCCGCATTGAGCCATCCGGAGATCCTAAGGCGTCCACTGGCGATGTGCTCCTGGAGAGGAAGCACAAAATCGTCTGAGTAGTCACCCAATTTGGTCATCTTCCAGAGAACCTGCACGCGGCTGTCCTGATCAAGAACCTGCTTGATAGCCGCTGCCATGGTCGTCCCCCGGCCCTCATTGTAACTGACGGAGCTTCCGAGGTTGATGAAGACCGTGGGTCGCTGCTCGAGCCATGCGCTCAGTTCTGGGTCCTGTTCTTGGATAGGGGCGACGGAAACCACGATTGGCCCCACGGCGGAGACGTTCTGTGGTATCACATCGACGGGGATGCTGGCACCCGGCATTGTCTGTGTGATCCAGGGCACGTCGGGTCGATGAATGTGGAAGAAGTCGATGGGATTCCTCAGGCCGTTCTCCTTCAGGTACTCCCGCTTGGCTTTGAGGCCAGGAGAGTGAAACACGCCCATGATGAAGCGGATGCCTTGGTATATGTTGGCTGGCACAAGGCTCCACGGAAGAGGAAAAGGGTGACCCGACCCCATGCTGCAATATAGGTGCCCATTCAGCGTCCAATCAAGGGTTTGGTCGTAACGAGGACTAGAGTCAAGGTGAATAGTTACTCACATAGGATACTTCCAAAACATGCCGCCCCACGGCTGCTCTCCGAGAAAGTTATCAATCAGAGTATTAGGCGTGATGATTGCGTGGAGCCTGTTTCCCTCGCGAGCAGCATCCATAGCTGGACTGAACAAAGTATCTAGGATCACAACTGCTGGGTCGACCTTGTCTATGATGTCTCTGACGTATTGATAGATCTCAAGGTGCTCCTCATTTGGCCACGGAGCCACATAGAAGGAAAAGTCTTTTGTGACTTTTGTTATTCCAGCAACTCCACGAAGGGTGATGACGGACTCGGTGGGATCGACCTCGCCCTTTGTTACTTCCAACCCTGCAATGACGACATCATTGTAGGATCGTCCAGATATAGAATGGAAGCCAATGGGCTTTGCGCTATTGTTTCGCCCTTGGCTCCAGCTGGTGATCCGGTCGACCTTGCCTTCGAGCTCCGGGAAGGACGCGAACTCTAGCTTGATGTCAGGGTAACGCTCGAGAAGCGCGTCGGCTGTGGCCAAGTGAACATTGGACAGTCCATGATGAGGGAGAACAATAAACAGCGCAGTATTGTTCCGGCCCTGAGTTGGCGGCACGTAATCCTCACTGGATCCGGTAAGTGGGAAATTAAGAAAAATGGCAATAATCCCTATAAAAAGGGCCATGATGGCCGCATAGGGCAAAGATTTAGACATATCGTATGATGTCCGGTAAATCCAGATTTTACAGCATGAGCAAATGGACCCAGAAAGAAAATGAGAACGAGGAATGAAGGAATGTGGCTGACTTTATAGTTATACACAATACATAGATCTTTACGAAGGCCAACAGAAGGAGGAAAAGTGTTGGGTGGGTCTCGACTACACGCTTCTCCTCAAAAGGGTAACCAACAGGCAATATGCAGGTCGGAAAAATCCTGACAGAATCCTACCAACGACCAACGAGGAAAGGCGGTCACTGCATGCAGGAAGCCAACACCACGTGAAACATGGTTGTACATCTACCTATACTCAGTTACTCACGAAGGGACTTTGATGCGTACGTAGCCATTCAGACCTGGTGAATAGAGGGTGAAGCCAAGAAGTTTAATGGGTATTTTCCTACGATATTCTCCATACGGGTTCGACTTGGTAAGGCTCTTTTTGCTATCTGTAATCATTATATGTAGCTACTTGTAATTATTTACTGACCATCGGTCGTCCTTCAGCCAGAGCCCAGGACTTGATTATGATTATGGTCAAGCAAGAGTCGATGCATTCCGCCAGATAAAATTGGGAATGAGAGTTTATATGTGATATCTAGCCTGTCATGATGATCGTCCAACACATGTCAAGTTCTTTGCCGCTCATGTACACGTAGGCAAAAAAAGCAAATGTATCATTATAAGTCCGGGCCCATAGCGGCAACTACAAAACGTGAATAACAGATGTTGTCTAACTTTCTTCTTTTGTTCTCCTTCTCATGTGCCTTTGTAGCAATGTACCGTACCTAGGGAACACCCAACATTGAATACCATTCCAGGAGGGACCATGCAACTGCAATCCGCGATTCAGCCAACAGACGCTCCAAAACCAATAGGATCCTGACATGGTCACAAATATTCGGGGGGTCCCATAAACCACCCTGGGTCAATAATGTGACCAATGATACCCCTCGTGGTTTATTTGATGTGTCGATTTCGCTGAATCCCGTCGGAACTCCTGCTGACGCGTTCCGTCCTCCAATACCGCAGCTTCCCCTGGGTTGAGGCCGGCGCGAAGCGAATCTTGGCCCGTAAATTGTCATCCAGCCAGTTCGACTTCAGATGTAATACATGGTGTCGGCAATGTTTTCGTGGACCACGCGGTTCTTGATGTTGTCCTTGTCATTCTGCGTCAAACGCTCATGGCTCTCGAACAGCTCAAGCTTGTGCAGCTTGGCCCGAGTGCAGACAATGTCTGCGTAGTAGGCAGGAGTGCAGAGACTGACAGACCGAGTGGCTCGCCCAAACATGTAGGACAGGGAATGAGTTAGGTCTTCCAGGACGCGTGCTGCGTCTTGCCGGCCATGATCCGGGATGATCACCTCGTGTAGCACAACATAATGTGCCGGTCGGGCAGTGCCTAGGTAGGAGGACCGGATGTTAGCAGATTGTCCCATCGAAGGGTTCTGTGAAACCACCATGGAGTAGTTACCACTCGACGAAGTTGGTGGCAGTCACGGTATATAAGATAGGCAGGGAGGGTTACCTTGGATTGCCTCATGAGCTTGGAGGTAGAAGTCCCACGAATGACCATGAGTGACATCTCTGTCGACGACTGTTCCCGGAGGAGTCTTGTCTCTTGGAAACTGGTTCTTGCTGCTGGGGTAAAACCTCGTCTGATGCCGCTTGATTGCCACAAGTACCGTGATGCGAGGCATGGGAAACGCGTTTCCTGTAAACACAAGGGCCTCTTCGAATTCCTTACGGATCCATGGTAACTCCTCGTCCAGGACCTTCTGGTATTGGCTTTCCGAGACGCCATCCCGGAAAATGATGATGTTCTTTGGAAGTTTTCTCTGGTTATGAGTGTGCCAGATCTTGAGTCGCCCACGGAATGCAGCTTGGAATTCCGAATCTTGAACTTGTTCCTTGCCACTGGGATTGTTCCAGGCATGGGCTGGCCACTGGCCGAGGCTGCCATCGCGGCTGGCAACAATGCCAACCAGGCTAGGTGGGGCGCTGTTCTGTTGCTTCTTCTTCGTCCCATCATCGCCATCGTCGTCTTCACCATCCTTGCTTGGAGGAAGGTTGGTAGGATGAATGACATCGTACCCGACTATCATCGTTTCTGCAAAGTTGAGCTTTCCAATCTGCTTGTCCAGCTTGTGATTGGTACCACCGATCTTCAAGTTGACCTTAAGACCGACGTTGGCGAAGTATTGGAGCTCTCCCTTTTCGCGCATGAACTTTTCCTCCTGGACACAGACAGTGTGGAACCCAAGGTGGACATCAGCCACCTGCTTGATCACGTTGTACCGTGCAGCATTGTCGCCGGGAAGTATCACGAATATAATCGGACTCGGCTTCAGACTTGCGAAATTCTTGAAACGATTCCCGAAAGTTTTTGCGATGTTTCTCACTGGAAGTCTTTGGTAACCCTCACCCTCTTTGCTCATAGACGGGTCGCGCTTGAGGTTGATGCCCATGGTGTCGATGAGATGATGAATGAACTTCTTCGCTCTCTGGATAAGAGCACTGGAGCCTCGTCTGTTGTCCTCGAAGTTGAGGATGGTCCAAACCACGGCTTCCGGGGCGGAACTCCACACACGCCGGTTTCTCAGGTCCCATTTTCCAACTCCTTTCTCCGGAGCGTTCTGCCTTGATCCAATGCTCTTATAGAGTCTCGGCGGAGGATCAAGATGACGTCCCCGTACTTGGATGAGATTGCTGCCGACCTCAACCTTGAGGCTCCTCTGCTACGGGTCAGCACTATATTCACTTGACTTATGGCGAGGGTATCTTACCAGCCACTGCGCCTGATTGTTTAGACCCAGTAAAGCTCTCCCGGATTTGAGGATGTGGTCGCGATAATTGAAGGCCGACTGGACTGCGTTCTTGACCATCTGAGCCTGTTCGACCGACGACAATTTGCATTTTGTCGGCTGATCATCCACAATTCGACAGCGTTCGGCGAACACGTAGATTGGCTTCAGCCTCGACCCAATGTTGATAAGAGGAAGCTTGGTGTTGATTCCTTGCACGTGAGGAGAATTCGCACCATACTCTGCATTCGGTGTCAGTGTATCGAATCGAACGTGCTTCACTGGTACGCGCCACTTACTCTGAGTTTGGAACTGCATCACCGTCTGGTATGGACCGCGTATGTTTTGTTCCCGACTACGACATTTCCAGGGTGATTCGAAGACGGGTTCGCCCCACGTATCAGTACATCAAGTGCGCCACCGACTATGAAAGGATGTTGTGGTTGCTGTGGCGTACTATCTGGCATAGTGATCCGGAATCTGGGCTTTAGAGGCTGGTTCTCACCGTCCAGGCTGGTAGCGAAGCCGGCGACTTTCTTGACGAAAGTTCCCGAGGGAGTCGTGTACTCCACACGAACGCCCTTGACCCATCGGTGCCCATCGATGTAGTCCTGCTGTCTGCTCTTGTCCATGTCCCAAGATTTGCTGACATTCACCAGCCCCTTGCGCTTCAATATGACGTGCAGTGACGCTCTGGCCCAGAAAACACCGTATGTGACGTTGACGTTCAGCAGCAACTGTCCTGTTGCCGGCCTGACGCTATGAAAAAAGCCCCTGAGAACGTCCACAGTGACTTTATCTCGATCCGCTGGGTCCAATTCCCAGCTTTGTCGACCAATGGCGGGGTTGGTGCCCTGGATCTTGCCCGTGGCGAAATAGCGAGCCTTTCCAACTCCCACGACGTTATTGCTATCCCGGACAGAATGTCCGAGGATTGTCCCCACGGTCTTGATCTCTTCCCCAAACTCCTCAAGCCTTCGTGGTGATGGGCCGCTCAGAAGCGTGATAAGTGAATCGACATCCACCAGCACATAGTTGTGAACGTCAACTGCCCAGACCTCGGTTCTTCCCTGATGAGTGTGGTTACAAGTGTAGCATCCATCGTTCTTGAGTCGAAGCTTCTCCGGTGAAACTAGCTGAAGCTGGAAATCACTGGCACATGGTTGACCGAGCTGTTGCAAGAGATCCCGGATGAGGGCCTTCAACTTCCCTCCCCTTGGCGGCTTGTTCTGTCCGGGATCGATACTTGATCCATTCCCGCAGTAAGTCTGTCAATAGATTCGTCCTTCCTGGGCTTCACGCCGGCATTCGACGCCTGAGCGCCTGAAGGGCCATCAAACCCTGCGAAAGACATCCCTGAGACTGATCGGGTTAATGACTCTTCAACTCTGGCTGAAGGTCGTTTAGTTGGTGAAAAAGGAGGTTGTATTGAGAAGCAGTGCCCTGTTGGAGAAGAATGTAACACCCCACCTCATGCAACCATTCTTCAATGAGCAATACTTGGTCCGACTTCTCCGGGTTTCAGAAGTTCGTCTGGACCTGACCACGATCGCAAGCATGAAAGCATGATATAATACTTGATGGTGTGCAACCAAATAAAGAGTAGAAGTTTGCCAAGGGCTCTCAAGCAATCATATGAAGGTGTTCCCAAACCGAATGCATAGCAACCCACAACATGGTTTGCTACATACATAGGTATAATTATAGATAGTCCTTCAAGCATCAGTCAGTAGGATGCAGGACTTAGTTGGACCAAGCGTATAAAATCGCCAAACATCCTGGGGCCAGGAACTGGTAATTGTGCGAAGATTTGTGGTCCCAAACAATGTAAACATGCTAGGAGCGATTTTGATATGTGTTAGTATATTTCTTGCAATCATTCTGTTTGAGTACTCCTCTTAGGCCAGACAAATGTTGCCATTTCATGTTACCAAACGTCAAAGCATCTATGATTGCTTGGACGATCAGGTACAGTCCCATGGTAAGTTTCGAATTGTAGACGTAACAAGCAGTATGAGAAAGTTTGCTGTTTTATTTGTGATCGTCTTTCGACTTTCGTTTGATTTTCTTCGTTTGGGGGTGGTGGGGGGGGGGCCTCACCGGTTCCAGCTCGAACGCCCAAACAAACGATCAGATCATGATAGTGGGTAGAACCGAATGTAAATGATACATCAAGTTAGAGGTGTACCGATACATTTGCGTGGCTTTGATGATCAACTATGTATTCAAACCTCAAATATTCCCAAGCCTTCTCTCCCCAACTAAGACTTGCACCCCGACCTACCAACTAGTTGTCGTGAAACCCCGGGGATACGGATACCTCCGCGAGATTTTTGGGGATTCTAGATGGTCAATTCCAACACAAGTATATAATTATGTAGGCTGGGTTCGGGTAGTACAAAGCGGGCGACTCCCCAGAGGTTAGCCAATTCTACCATTAATACCACGTATCGTATCTGTCGTATTACTGAGCAATACATTGGAGTTGTTCTGAGGACCCGTTGGATTTATTTCAAAGCCGCGGATTCCTCTCGGGAGGATGAAAGGTGAACTGATATCCATGCATCCTCCGGGCTGAGAACGGCCGGGTCCACTTATAATTACTTATAATGCTTGTGGCCTAACATAGAATACTGGCTTGCAATATTGCCCTGCTGACTACATATGCTACCGTCCTGCATAATTAATGCAGCTTAATCCTGCCAATACTGGGCTGTACCAACAATATGAGTAGACAGTAGGACACCGGTGACGCGGTAGTGCTGCAGGAATATGATCACGCCTTCTGAGGGGAAGCTTGCATCTGATCGTCCTTGAAGCTTTCGCCATGGAGTAATCTTGCTTATTATTTACTGCCCGAGCGTTCAAAGGTCAATATCATTAATCATTAACCCCGAGGACAGCCCGTACGATGCCAGGGCGTAGATTACGAAGGGCACTCACATATACACATATTGCCAAATACAGATCGGACAATTAATTAGGCTCTTTCCGAGGCCAGATCTCCAAATTAAGTGGCTGGTCAGCGCAGCATTGTATACTACACATCTTCCTTTTTGGTACAGCCACCAATATTTAATATATACTGTTCACATGTACCGCTGCTCGCAATCTTGGAAAATAAGTGTATGTATCTGTCCGGCTGGCCAACAGTAGCCGCCACACCGCTGCACACCACTTTGCGCATTGCATAGTCACGCTCTCGAATCAAGGCACTCGTGAGGGGATCACCTGTAAATGATCATGCAAGTAGTCACCATCGTGGACAATATTGCACTCGGTATCATTTACATTCATCAAGGTGTTCTGCATCCGGACGCAGATCTTTAACCACGTAACCAGTAATGCGAGAATTTCCCAACATATTCCATTTGACGCCATCGTTAAGCATGATGGTGGGATGGTCAATGCTGAATGGTTGCTCGGGGGGGGGGCGCGTGAGTGGCGTTTCTCACGAACATAAACATGACAGTATATAAATATGTGGTCACGTCGATGAGGTTCGTGAACAATTCCTCTGGTGTGAGCAACCAGTACCCTGAGGCACAGTCTTACAGTCATGATGTTCTATTCAAGGATTTTATCATGCCTGCTGGCTCTCAGTATTACTGTCAGCGCGTACTCTAACCCTGAGCCTTGCTCAGGCGAGTGCTTTGCGCAGGACCCGGCTTTGATTCGGCGGTCCTCTGATGGAGTCTACTTTCGTTTCAATACCAATACCTACATCGATATCATGACATCGGATACCCTAAGCGGTCCATGGACTACCGTTGGCAATGTACTACCAGATGGGAGCAAGATTGATATTTCCGATAGCCAAGCACTATGGGTAAGCTCATGTCATACTTGTACCAGGCTCTTGCCTTTTCACATTGAGAGCGGCTCCCTGTTGTCATGCAGGATGTTATACTAACACGGAATTCAGGCACCGATGGTGATAGAACAAGACAGTACATACATCCTGTACTATAGTGTGTCGACACTCGGCAGCCGGAACTCTGCTATCGGGTATGCAACCAGCACGACGATGGAATCCGGTAGCTGGGTCGACCATGGCTCGATAGGTATCGAGTCCACCACGGACAGTGACTACAACGCCATCGATCCCACGATGATCCTGGTTGACGGCAAATATCACCTCTCCTTTGGCTCGTATGGGGAGGATATCATGCAGGTAGCCGTCAACTCGGACGCGAGAACGATCAACGGAAGTCCCTCTCAGACCATCTACCAACCCACCGGAACCCATCAGGTGGAAGCAAGCTTCCCGTATGAGCACGACGGGTATTACTATATGTTCTGGAGTGAAGGCCAGGCCAATCGATACGCAACTGCAAAGCCAGTTGCTGGTGGAGAGTACAAGGTCCGGGTATGCAGGAGCAGTGCCATAGGCGGAACATATACAGACGAGGACGGTACTAGTTGCTTGGAGGGTGGTGGGAATTATGTGCTAGAGTCGCATGGCCAAGTCTACGGACCTGGTGGACAAGGAATACTTGATGATCCAACATATGGTCCGATCATGTATTACCGATATGGTAAGTTCCTCCGATTCTTTGCAGTTTTCGAGCTGCGTGGGCAGAAGTGACTGACCGTTCCCTTCAGTAAATACGACGATTGGCTATGCTGTGGCCGATTACCAGTGGGGATGGAATGTTATCGACTGGGTTAATGGGTGGCCAACGATTTGAGACATATTTTGGTCTCATGAGCTTGTGATAGTTAACATTCATCTGTTGGGCGTAATGTACACCACCTGGGCACATGTACGCATTATGGGGTAAGAATTAATTAATTAGATGCTAGATCATGGCTGTAAATACTTGGATAATTGAATTGTGCATCCTAGTCATACCAACGAGGTAGAATTAAGACCAATGATTCTTTGTTTTTTTTT
>LKEA01000014.1:583257-612338 GCA_003795315.1 Cytospora schulzeri | reverse complement strand
GTAATCAGAGATATTCATTAATGGCCGTAGCTGCATCGCCCGGCCTTTATTGTGGTATTGTGGTGAAATATAATCAAGGAGGTCAGAAGGTGTGAGACGTGTAAGTTCCTGGTGGTGGTGAAGGGGGGGGGGCTGACAGGGTAACCACATAACCCTTACCCTGGTCGATGGGTACTACTGACGTAGGACGGCCCCACGCCGGGACCCGGCAGGTCGGAGCTCAGATCCCTGCTCCGAGTGCAAGTGGCATGAAAAGTGCCGCGTCTGGACCGAGTGTTGTCGATAGCCTCATTTCCCCTAACCTTGTCCTCCTCCCAACACCACACTTACATAAAAAAAGGCCAGTGACTCACATGGCAATGACGGGCCCTGTAGCTGCTACCCGGCCCATGCTGCGGTCCGGGTCGTCACTTTTTTACAAGCAGCTCAGCGGCCCACCAATAATACCAAGGTCCTTCCGACAGACAAGTAGCTTCTCGAGCTTGTCCGGAACCAGGAAACAGCTGTCAACATGTCTGGAATACAGGCCGCAAGGTCGCCTTCGCTTCTACTCTACCCAACCGCCGCTGTCGAACTCGAACCCTAGCTCCCCTGAGTCCCAAAAACAACAACCACAAGATCCAGCCGAGACCCAACCACCACCACCACCACCAACCTCCTCCGAGGAGTCCTCGTCTTCCTCCCCCCAATACAACCCCGAACTCCCCTCCCAGGCCGACTCCCGCCGCTCCTCCGCCTCCCAGAACTTCGCCCAGGTCATGGACAACCTCCAGTCCCGGGTCCTCGTCGCCTCGCAGGCCCTCAACGACCTGACGGGCTACTCGGCCATCGAGTCCATCAAGGCGGCCAACGCGCGCCTCGAGTCGGACCTCGCGGCGGCGCAGGCCGAGCTGAAGCGGGCGCGGCAGCACTACAAGGCCGTCAACGCGCAGCGGGCGGGGACCCAGCGGGAGGTGACGACCCTCCTGGCGAGGAAGGACACGTGGAGCCCGCTGGACCTGGAGCGCTTCACGTCGCTGTACCGGCAGGACCACGAGCTCGAGGCGGCCGTGAGCGAGGCCTCGTCGGCGCTGACCGAGGCCGAGGCCGAGGAGGCCCGCCTGAGCCAGTCCCTCAACAGCGGCATCCTCAAGAGGTACCACGAGGAGCAGATCTGGAGCGACCGCATCCGGAGGCAGAGCACCTGGGGCACCTGGGGCCTCATGGGCGTCAACATCCTGCTCTTCCTGGTCCTGCAGTTCGTCGCCGAGCCGTGGAAGCGGAACAGGCTGATGAAGGGCATCGCCGCCGAGGAGAAGGCCGCCCTCGAGGCCGTCAGGAAGGAGTTGGAGGAGGTCAAGGGCGTCATGGTGCAGAGGGAGGAGAATACTGCTGCTGCTGCCGCCGCCGCCACCGCTGCCACAGCCGCTAGTGCCGCTGCCGCTGCTGCTGCTACCCTGCCTGAGGTCGTGGAGGAGGCTGGGGACGAGGCCGTACCGGTCGTGACGCTGGCCCAGGCACAGGAAGAGATGATCCCAGAAGTCCCGGCCCCTCCCAGGTTATCATGGAAGGAGTTCCTATCAGACCCGGCACTATGGCGACCGGCCCTAGAAGATCTTTACAGCGAGCGGATGATAGACCTGCGCATGAGGGATGCGTCGATCATCGTATTAGAAGGCGCTGCGACGGGAGCGGTGGTCGCAGCCAGCATTGCCATGTTGGTATTGCGCCAGAGATGATCTTGTCATTGCCTTACGGATCAGATTATTGTATAAAAAAAGCCAGGATGACCTCAAACCAAGGTCGTCAAGCATACATGTGTGTATGTATGTGTGTGTGTATGTCTTGAGACATCAAGACTGGCCGTCCCCGGGCAAAGGGACTGCCAGCTACTACTGTACAATGTGAAACCCGAAATCACGGAAGATCTGTGCTAAATCTCGCCGTCGTTTCCATGCTCTATTAAAATAGGCTATCTAGCCTCTTTCCTCTTTCACGCTGCTCGTTGTCAACCTGTGACCTCGTTTCATAAAAACATACAACATCCAAACACTTGCGATTTTAGTGCGCCGGACGATTTGCGGAAGCCTGAGGGTCGACTCGGAGCACCGATGTGCAGATCAAGGTTGAGCGGGTGACCTCGCCAGACATTAGCCCTTGATTGAAAACATCAGTCTCCCGCCGTGCCCCTTCTTCGTAACAACTCGGCGTTGCTTGTTCATTGGGGCGGCTGGCTGTGGAGGCGTCGTCGACCTTCAGAATACCACGCGCTGCAAGGCCCGGCTGGCCTTCACTCGCTATTTATTATTCGCTCGTAATCATTCTGCAAAGGACCGCAAATTTCAAATTTTTACTCAAAGTCGGCCGTGTAAGAGAAGCCTCGGAACTCCTCCTGCATAGCTTGTGACAACACTGCAAAATCTGTTAGTACTTGCTAATGTCCATGCATATGGGTGCAACCGGGGACTTGACATACCTGACTGCACCGGTGTAAGAACCGGAGTAACGCTCGTGAACTCCGAGTCGAAGTTGCTAGTATCAGTGGCACTCTTGATCTGAGGCAAGAAGGGCGGCGCTACACGCTTGTGGTAGATATCGTCCCAGTTGATGTTGCGGAAGAACGGTTGGCTCATGACCTCCTGCGCGTCGGTGGGACCGCTGCCCAGGCGCTGGTCAGGCTCACGGGTGAGCAGCTTCTGTAGGATGGACACTGAGTCCCGAGGCATGTGGATGGGGTACAGCGGCTCGTCGGCCAAAATAGCGTCGTAAATTTCGTCTTCGTCTTCGCCTCGGAATGGGGACTGTTGCAGGAGCATCTGGTAGATGAGGACACCAAACGCCCACCAGTCCACAGCACGTCCGTATTTCTTATCCAACAAAATCTGTGAAATGTTAGAGCGGCTCGGTGATTTGATACTGGATTCAATCATAGTTTAAGCATACCTCTGGGGCCATGAATTCTGGGGTACCGCAGAAAGTACTTGTGGTCGAGCCGTACCACATGTCTTCCTTGCAGAGACCGTAGTCGGCAATCTTGATGTGGCCGTCAAGAGTAAGAAGAATGTTGTCGAGCTTCAAGTCTCGGTAGATGACACCATTTTCGTGGAAGTACTTGAGAGCGAGGCAGACCTCGGCGGCGTAGAACCTGAGAAAGCAGTCAGTATCGATCTGGTCTTCTTTCTTTCTGAGTGTGGGGCAACTTACTGAGCACGCTTGGTTCCGAACTGCCCACGCTGAATATGGAGCATCAAATCACCACCACTGATGTACTCCATCACGAAGTAGACTCTAGTCTCCGTCTGGAAACAGGCATGGAGATTCGTCAAGAATGGATGCCTCTCCCTGTTCGCAATGAGGAAGACTCTCTTCTCGGACCTGGTACTCTCCACTTCGTCATTTTCGATGATGAACTCTTTCTTAAGAACCTTGATGGCATAGAGCTTCCTGCTTCTCTTCGTCTCCGCCAACATGACCTTTCCAAAGTTACCCTTTCCAAGCACCGCAAGGAAGTTGAAGTGATCAAGGCCGATACGCATGCCAGTGCCCGGATCAGTGGCGGAAGGCAGAGGCTTCTTTTGCGGGGCCGAGAGGCTAGTGACCGACGTCGCAGGGGCCATAGACTCAGGCTGAATCTTTGGCGGGACAACCGGCTGCTGGTAAGGCTGTTGAGGCTGAGGCTGCACGGCTGGCCTAGGCTGCTGCACTGGAGGCTGGCCAGCGAATTGGTTGACATTCGCATAGTCGGCCGGGTTGTATGGCCGTTGCTGTGTTGGACTTCCAAACTGCTGCGAGGCATAAGGATCCTCCTGGCCATAACTATCTTGGCGACCCACGTAGTCTTGCCGTCCGCCTTGTTGTGGTCTTGGAGACTGTGCCCCAACAGCCCCAGTCATTGCCAACGTTGCTGCAGCCGCAGCATCGGTGGAGGTTGACATACGGCTACCCAATGTTTCCGGCGAGGCCTGACCATAAGACTTTCTTGCCGCCTCGGCAGCTGAAGGAGAGATAGCACTACTATAGGAGGCCACACTGTTCCGATCGTAAAGAGTAGATGATTGAGAAGCTCCCGGACTCGTCATGCCCGATCGCAGAGTCCTCTCGCTCATGGAGGTTTTATGAGACTGTCGCTGTTTCTGGGTTCTCATGCCCTCCAATATCTGGGTTGCTGTTACCATAGACATGCCACAGAAGTCCGGTACCAAATGCACGCACTGGGCGTGAGCGGTGAGAGCACATTCTACATATAGATATTAGCTTCATCCAATTAAAAAAAGGGGAGAAAGTGTTCCAAATACCTGAACATTTCCTGCAATTCTTCTTGCCGAAGGGCAACAAGTAACCACAGTGACAGCACCAGTTGGCAGTGAGATTCGAGAACGTCTGGAACCTGTGAGGGATCCTGTGGTTGATCTTCTCCTCGTCGGGGTCGGTCTCAGCATTTGATTTGCTGATACACTTGGTGACAACGCTGGTGTAGCATTTCGTATGACAGGTGTACTTGCAATCCTCGCACTGCATGCCGGCCGAGTATTTAAGGAAGTCGCCGCAGAAGGCGCATCGCATGATGTTGTAGAATTGCCGTTGGACAAACTTGTGTCCGTACATTTCGTGAATCTCCTCCTTTCGCTGACGAACGGCACCTTTCCGGCCCAGGCCTACGTCGAACTTGGCCGTGTTGCTTGTCTGCTTGATGAAGTTCAAGCTCAACTGAATCTGGCCGGTAGGTTCCAGGTTGAACCAGCCTTCGATAGGCTGGGAGACGCCTTGTGGTGGCGCTTGGGGCTGAGGATAGGTAGGTTGAGCACTTTGGTATCCAGGGGAGGTAGGAGGAGGACCGAATTGAGGCTGCGACTGCTGCGGGTTTGCTGCGAATTGCGACGGAGGTGCCTTGGAGCTGGCCATCCTATCGGCCGACACCCAGCCAGAATTGTTAATCTCAGCCTCGATCCTCTTTCGCCGCAATTCCTCCGCAATATCAGATATCCGGACCCAGAGCAGGCCAATGGGAAGGGCGTGCTCGCCAGGCTTGTCGTAAACGGTAAGTTCTATCTCGTTCGCCTTGTCGACCTCGATGTTGTGGTACTCGACTTCCCATTTATCGTTCCGTGTGGCCTTGGTGCGTGCTACGACCGAGTCCTCGACCTTCACAGCAACAAAAGTGTCCGGGCTCCGGCTGAAACGTCCAGTTGGTGCATGATCGACATCTTTCACACAAATGACTCGGATAGCAAGCTGGCCAGACAGCGGCTTCCGCATATTCGGCATGTTGATACTATCATCTGTAAAGAACCATTGTCAGTTGAAATCCATTGCGAGCGCTTGAGCCGCGAGAACGCACCATCCGTGGGATCAGCACTATCGTCGATGTCTATGTGGAGCTCTTCGTATCGCTTGAGTGCCTGCTTTAGAAGAGTGATCTTCTGCTTGCTCTCGACCTTCCTGGCCGCTGCATCGGCACGACTCTTCTTGTCACCCTCCATTTGGTATAATTGCACCATCTTCTCGACACCTTTGAGGTACTGCTCTTCAACGTTCAGCTTAAACTGGATCTGGGAAAGCATGAGCTGGATGCGGGGGCCGAGATAGGGGGTATCATATTTGATCAGGTCTGATAAGGTCAGAATGTTAGCACCAAATGGGAACGAAACAGCGAGGGAGGCGGAGCACAGAAGTGCACCGCTTGACAACAACATACCAAGCTTGGTGAAGTTGGGCCGCGCTTTGGGCTGACTTCCAGGGCCGGGTGCTGCGAATGGATGGCGGGGAGGCATCAGATCACCATGCTGGCCGATTTGGCTGTACTGAGGATCGCCGCCAGAAGTTGCAAAGCCGGAGGCATCTTTGGGAGGCGCAGGAGGAGGAGTGTCGGAGTCATGCCGTTGGCCATGAGATCGAGAGCCCGAGGCAGAGCCATCGGAAGCTACGCTCATGCCACTCATTCCCCTCCGCAGCTGGAGCTCCTTCAATTTCTCCTCGAAGAACTCCAGGTTTCTCTTGCCCTCGCGCATTTGGGTGTCGAGCTTGGACCGAACATTGTCATTGTTGGTCTGCTGTCGCATCAGGTTGGCAGCCTGGATCAGAGCCTTCTCGCGCTCAATCTTCTTGTAGATGTCCATCATCTTGTCTTCGTCGGCCATATCGGCGGTGTTGTGCCTGCGCGGAGCGGGCGCGCAGAGTCGGGTCTACGAGGGGTTGTGTTGTGTTGTGTGTACTTTAGTACAGCGTAGAAAAAGAGGAGGGATTGATCGTGTCGCGTGAGGCGACACGCTGGTATGGCGAGGGTGTCGTGGTCCACAGCGATGTCTGGGTCCTGGATTTGGCTGAAGAATTGGCAGTCGTGCCCGAGCAGGTGCAGTTGAGTCCCCACGAACGGTCTTAGGACTCCACCATGTCCTTGCTCTTCTGTCCGACAGCCACTCAGCACTTCTGTAACTCCGGTTGGGTTCCAAGATCGCCCGACGGATAGTCTCTGTGAACTCACGTGTAGAGACAATATATTCCGCTTTGGCGCTTTGCTGGGTCTACTGCACAGTATTTGCTATTTTGTGTGGGGGGCGATAGACGGTGGGGCGCTGGTGGTTGTGGGAATGCAAGGTAAGGGCGTTATGTAGAGTTGTGTTGTTGGTCTTAAAAAAGATGCCGTCAGTTGTTGTGGAAGGTTGTTGAGAGCAAAGCAGAGCAGAGCAGGGAGCCTCACATCTAATGGCGGGGTTTTTGTGTTTCGCATCGGCACAGCAATGGGTTGACTGGGATGGGAGAAAAGCATAGAATTGGCAGGTTGACCGGGGGTTTCAGCATGGACCATTTGCAAGGGACAGCCCTGAAATGCCCCTGTGGGTTGTCGCTGTACTGCGCCGGTCGTCGCAGTGCGCAAAAGATACTGTGGTACTATACGGGCGTGCTGTCCTATTACCATACACCTAAGTACATTCGTAGTCTACCTCCCGTATACCTTAGGTACCTAGGGTACACCTAAGCAGCCTGGAATGTAGTGTACCACCTATGTAATTACTTTCTGTCTCTTTGGGCTCTGATATCTGATGTTCCCCAACCACGCTGTAACGAATCGATCTCTAACAGCTGTCAGAGGCAGCCGTAGAGGCGAATTGTCATGCCTGATATGATGCTCAAAGAGTGGCGGAAGGCCCGGAGCGGAGGGGCAACAGCTCCACGCTCAACGGTCAAAGAAAGTCGGTCGAACAAGACAGAAACCTTATAAGACAACCTTCCTTTGAACCTGAAGCTGAAGCCTAATCGTAGGTATGGTACTCCTTGCAGGGCCAATATTCACTGACTATACTTCTCAAAAAACATCAACATACGAGTGTATCATGAACCAGCACTCAACAGTAAAACCGCCAATGCCCCTTTTCATGGAAACCAGGAGCACTTGCATGGGCAGCCACCGGCGATGTATGTTAGACTAACGAACCAACCTGCTCAGGGAACTCAACCCGATTCAGGATTGTAGACTAGGACTATAGGCCACATTATGACGGTCGAGCAGCCAGCTCTGCCGTCCGCGCCTCATTTCTCAGCTACAATCCGTAGGACTTTGTCTCCCTACAAAGCAGACAGGCAGAATCCCCGTCCAGGACTTGAGAACCCCTCCCCCGCCAAAACGACGCCATTCGTAGGATTTTCAACCCGAATGCCCAAACCACCCCCCTTCCCCAAATGAGAGACCCGACCCTTATCTGACCCTAACCCTTGCTATGATACGGGTGGATAAACTCGTATTCACTCACCCAACATCGTGCTTACATCGAGATCAAACAACAAACTATCAGCCGTTTCTATGCACGTGGGATGCCTCAAGCTGTCGATGTTGGTCATTCGTCTTCATACCACTCGGCGTCGAATCCCAGCCGTTGAGGCTCGAGAACAAGTGGTGCAAGCCGTGCTGTTGCCTTTCCACACACAAGAACAACTGCACCTCTGATGTTGGAGCGATCATTCCCAGTATGATTGCTACCTCAGCAATAGACAGCTATGAAGAACGACGCCTTGCAAGCTCCGAACATTTGAAGATGATTATATCTAACATCGTTATCATATTCCATCGGGGATAGAATATGCGGGCGCCGGAAGAAATCACTAAACATGGCACGGCTTCTATATCCCCGTGGTCTTTCTTTTTTCTCTTGCTACCTAGGTATATCTTATGATTTGCAGTCATGAGAAACCGGCACCTCAACAGATTGAACTAGTGTTTACATCGGCTCTCCGATCACTAGGAACAGTAGGAGGTGGGGACCGGACATGTCGGTCCTTCGACCCTTTCTCCCCGACGACGGCTTTCGCGTCCTTTCAAGTTGCGATCCCGTTGCGGCATCTCCTTGACAGGCTTCTAGTATCTCGCCCCTGGAGAACCATTGGCAAGTGCTTCCCAATCATTATATCAACATGTCATATAGGTATATATTCCGAAACTCCCAAGGTTTGACCTTGTCCGCCCTCCTTAGATTTACTCCCTTACTATGCCTGCTTCATAGTTTCTAGCTCGGATAATATTCGAGCATCAAACATCAATTGGCAAGTATCACATCTATCCTATAGCATATTTCGTTGGCTGTATCCTGCAAACTCCCAAACCATGGCCGACCACATCGACGTGCATTTCCATGCGTTGCCCCCAGCCTACAAGGCTGCTGTGAAGGCACATGGAGGTGACCCCTCGGGCTACCTCGAGCCAGACTGGTCTCCCGAGGCGGCCTTGAAGTCGATGGAGGCCGTCGGTTCATCGCTAGGTAAGCTGAGGCCGCCCGGGGCCCCTCCTACCAGATCTGAGAACGACGGCTAAGCCCCAATAGGCATCATCTCCATCTCCGCCCCCGGAGTGCCCATTACTGGCTCCGGTGAAGAAGGCCGAAAGTTGGCCCGCGAACTGAACATCTACCTGGGGGATCTCTGCACCAGCACAGAGGCAGCCTTCGAAGGAAGATTTGGCTTCTTTGGTGTACTTCCCGACTGGCAGGACGTGGAAGGGACCTGCGCCGAGATCGACTTTCTTTATTCGGAGCAGAAGATCTGTTCCGGCGTGGGCGCCTTCACAACCTACGGAGACAAGTTCCCCGGCAATGAGAAATTCAAGCCTATCTGGGAGAAGCTACAAAGCTACAAGGCCCTGGTCTTCCTCCATCCAACCAACGTGGACTTCAGCCCCAAGTTCATCGGTGGCTTTCTCCCACAGCCCCTCGTGGATTTCCCCATAGCCACCACGCGCGCGGCCGTCGACCTGGTATTGACGGGCACGGTGCGGTCCTGTCCAGACGTGGACGTCATTCTCTCGCATGCGGGCGGCACTCTGCCTTTCATTGGAGCTCGGGCTATCGGTTCGCTGACCATTCCACCCATCGCGGCCAAGTCTGGGGTTACGTATGAGGAGGCTGTGGTGGATTTCGGGAGGTTCTATTACGATACGGCGCTGAGCACCACTGCAACGCAACTGAACGGTTTATTGGACTTCGTTGGTGATACATCGCATATCCTGTTCGGTAGCGACTTCCCTTACGCGCCGCCGCCGAGTATCATGAGCGTGTTGAAGTGGTATGAGGAATTTTTGGAAACGAGTCCAAGGGGTGGCGTTCTGAAGCCGGAGAATCTGAGGGCAAACGCAATTGCTTTACTGAACAAACATTCTCAGGGCCAAACTTTTGGATAGGAGAAGCTGTAAGGCTTGACCCCAGGGCTGTTCCTGTTCCTAAAGAACAGTTGACTTCACAAGTAAAGAATATTGTTTCCTTTGTTGGAAAGAACCATAAAAGTGTACTCTTGAAAAAACATAACCGCACTTCACCCGTTCTTGTATCGTTGCTATCCCACATAAAACACCCTCACTGATCATTCTCAAGATATTGGCTGTCCCCATGAGCTGTTGGAACACCTCTGGTTTCCCATACCTCGTTTCTATCCTCGCTTCAGGTTCCCCCAGGGGGTTTGGGGGCACGAATAAGATACAGTGAAGGCGCGAGGCTGAGGAAGCAATGGAAGGGCCGTGAGTCAACTTAGTAATCTGAAACAACATACAAAAAGCAGCAGTGGCAGTCACTGGGCACTGACATTTCTCATTTGGGAATTGTTGCCCGACTCAGACTCAGGACCTCGATTGTAGAACGTTATTGTTCGCAGGTTGCATTTGCTACAGATATGAGATGTATATGCTCGTGCCGGAATGTGTTATGAGGTCCTGACTGAATGGCTATATATCTCTATGTCGTATACTCCTTCTGCAAAAGTTTGGCGATGGTGTTCAACCTAGGTAAAGTTAGTCCTGAGCTCTAGCACGGCTACTGTGGTAAGAAGCCAACTTACTGTATGTTACTTGTTCCCTCATAGATAGCACCAATCTTGCTGTCCCGCCAGTATTTTTCGGCCGGCCCGTCTCTTACGAAGCCCATTCCTCCCATCCACTCGATAGCGAGACCGCTCACTCGCCCTGCCACCTGCGACGCATACAACTTCGCCATGGCGGCATCCCTGACGAAGTCCTCACCAGCTTCCTTCTTCCTCGAGGCATTGTATACCAATGCCCTTGCGGCGGCGATTTCGGTATACGACTGCGCAATCTGATGCTGCATCCCTTGGAACTCGCCAACCAGCTGACCAAACTGCTTCCGGTCGTTCCAGACGTACCTGACAGCGTTCTCCCAAGCGCCGAGTGCCAGACCAGTCATCTGAGCCGCGATACCAATCCGGCCTTCGTTCAAAAGGCCGATGGCGTATTTGTATCCCTGGCCCTTCTCACCGAGTAGGTTCTCCTTGGGGACCACAACATCGTCAAAGTTGATGACACATGTGCTACTGGCCTTGATGCCGAGTTTCTTCTCCTTCTTCGCGATGGAGAAGCCCTTTTGGTCCTTCTCGACAATAAAGGCCGTGATACCCTTGTAGCCCTTGCTGGGATCCAAGTTCGCGAAAACGATGAAGAAGTCGGCCTCCATGGAGTTGGTAATCCACATCTTAGACCCGCTGATCGTGTACCCATCAGCCGTTTCCACAGCCTTGGTAGCAAGCGCAAAGGCGTCAGAGCCCGAAACAGGCTCTGACAGGCAGAATGAACCAACAGTCTGTGTCGCCAGCTTGGGTAGGAATCGCCGTTGCAGGTCCTTGCTCCCCCACCTGAGGATGGCGGTGTTGACCAGCGTGTTGTGCACATCCACAAGGACACTGACCGAGGGGTCGACCCGGGCGAGCTCCTCAATAGCGACGATGCCAGCTGTGAAGTTCATGCCCGCCCCGCCGTACTCTTCTGGAATCTCGATGCCCATCAGACCCTGCTCAAAGAGCTGTTCGACGATGGTGGGGTCCATTGTCTCTGCCTCGTCCATCTCTCGGACCTTAGGCAGGATAATATCATTGGCGAACTTGGAGACAGACGATTGTATTTCTGCTTCAATCTCCGACAGGTGCGTTATGGGAGTGGGAGGAATTTCCAGAATGTCGCTCCGTAGCCGAGGCGTGGTAGAAAGTGGTCGAGCGCTATGAGAGTGGTGATGAGCACATGTGGCATTGTGCCCAAGTTTCTTGAAATGCTCTTACCTCTGTATACTTGCCAGCCTTTGGACTGGCCGTGATACTCTTGGGAATGTTCGCAGACCACCAATGCTCCTCTGGCCTGCCCGCACAAACGGGCGCAACGCTCGCCCTACAGATGACATTGTGATTCGTGGAAGTTGTATACAAATAGACGAGATATAGAGTTACAACTTAGGCCGTCACAGTTATCATTGAAAGGAGATTTGGGAGGAATATCTGCACCAAAGCCAAAATGTCAATGGGCATGAGCAATAAGGATACCAAAAAGGGCACGTGTAAGGACAAGAGGACCGCCGAGGCAACAAATACGGTACGCAGAAGAGCACAAGCCGAGGATAACCACCAAGTTGCATCCCACATTCCACACACCAGAGACCCCTGCTTCCAACGGTGGACTTCTTGCAGGGGTGCGTCATTCGGGGTCCGGGGAAACGGACCAGGGTGTGCACCTCCGCCTTTCCTTGTCAAGTGACGCTGCATTGACCCGGGGTAGCAGCATGTGAAATGACTAAGCCAATCCGCGCACGTACCACATAGCTTTGGGCCAAAGATTTCAGGTCAAGTCAATCCAAGCAAGTCGAGGCGCGACATCGCAGTGGACCTTTGAGCCGTCTCAGCGCATCAACCCACACAGCTCCGACAAGCTCAACATGGCGATGCCAATGCTCCGGCATCTCTTGATGCCTTCACTAAGGCAGCCGCTGTTCACCGCGCGGCCATCCATCCAATCCGCATTCCTCAAACCGGCCACCCCCATCCGGGCCTTCTCCTCAACGCCAGCCCAGAATGCGACGCTGAACCAAGTTCTCAGAGTATGTCGTCCCTTCCAATCCAGCACCATCCATTTCCAAGCCAGACTCGAGCCCTCAACTAACATGTTACCACCTTAGGGCTGCCGTAAACCCCGCCGAGCCCGTCACGCCGTCTCCCCCGCCCTGGCCGGCGGCCACGACCCGCAGCGCAAGGGCGTGTGCATCAAGGTCGGCATCACGCGTCCCAAGAAGCCCAACTCCGGCGAGCGTAAGACGGCCCGTGTGCGTCTCACCACGGGAAAGACCATCACGGCATACGTCCCCGGCGAGGGCCACAACATCCAGCAGCACAGTGTGGTGCTGGTCAGGGGTGGCAGAGCCCAGGATTGTCCCGGTGTGCGGTACAAGCTGGTGAGAGGTGCGCTGGATCTGGGCGGTGTTACCAACCGGACGAACAGCAGGAGTAAATATGGTACCAAGAAGCCCAAGAAGGCGAGCGTCAGCTAAGCGCTTGCGCGGATGAACGGTGCTTGTGGTTGGGGAGAGGTGGCTGCGGGAGATAGAAACCCCGCGTAGCTAAGTCAGTCTAGAGTTCATATATACTCTATGACAAGGCACATATTTCACGTCAAGCGAATGAGTGTGGACGATGAGGGAAACATATTCCCAGAGAGTTTGCCCCGATGGCGCGAGACCACGGTTCAATGGAAACGGCCGGCAACAGCTCCTGGGAGACGGGCTGCCGCAATCGCGAGCTTTTCACCGGGTATGAGGTGACGGTGAATCTCCTAGAACTGACTGTACTCGTATTGCCGTGATGCTGGTACGCCGATGACGGCGTGGTTTGGGGAAGAGGGCTTGTCACTATAGTGCCTGATACTTTTATGGCATTCATGTTCTAATTGTACTGCAAGTCATTGTCCGTGGATTTGGGTAAATCTGTATACCATCCATAACAAGAAACCTCCGGATACCCAATCCGGCTTGTCTACCACACCAGACGCCACCCAAAGCTTTTCATCCCTCCAAATGCATGAACTACACCATTCCACGTAAGGAACAGGATCTTGGACTACAGCCAAATGAAAGAATACACTAAATTCATAAAGTGTCCTGAACTATTCTGGACTGCATCCATTATACTTGTTTTTCCCATCCCTCTGGTTTCTTCAGGTTGTTGAGTTCGAAGTACCTCGCGGTGCCTGCCATTTTGGTTAGTTATAACACAAAGAAAGGTGTTGCATAAATAACTTACAAGAATATCCCTTCCAGTCAAAGTTGTCCTGGGGGTTGCAGTGGCACTTCAGGTCAGTTCGGACCTTGTCGCCCGTCGGGCAATGCGTGAAGGGGACGTGGTAGTAGGCGATGTCGTTGAAGAAGTGGATCTCGTCCTTCTGCAACAGGAGAGCCGCAGCGATGGAATGCACAGGTGCATCGCCCCATCGCTCATAAAAGAATCCACCGTCCTTGTCAAGAGACTCGAAGAAGTCGATGTATGCCTGCGAGCGCAACCAGTCCAGGTTACCAATCTCGAAGTTGGACCACTGCTCATAGTTAGCGCATGTTGCACGGGTCTGTAGAATGAAAGAAAGCACTTACGAAGTGGCAGTTGTTGTAAGTCTCGCCATTGTCGTTGCTGAGGAAGCCCAAGGAGTTATCCTTGACAATATGCTCAGGGTGGTTCTTCATGAATTTCTTGACACTGTCCCACAGAGTGGGAATTGTTTCGCCGTACTCGTAAAGGCTGAGGACAAAGCTGTATTTCTTGTTGCCCTCGTGCATGAGGCGGAAAGGGTCGTAGTGGACGTCGCAGAAAAGCTCGACGCTGGGCTCGACACGCCAGTAGTATTCGTAGTTCATCATGAGCGGCTGGCGGAAGAAGAAACCAGACTCGAATCGGCACATGTGGCGGTAGCTGATTGAGTCACCGTAGATGATCTGCTTCTGCCTCATTTCCTCGCGCACCTTCTTGGCCTTCTCTTGGTCGATATGGGGTGGGAAAGACCAGTGCTCCTCAGCAATCTCGCCATAGTGCGTCTTGCCAGAGACCAGAGACGAAGTGACCGCCTTGAAGGTCTCATCGAAGGGCTTGTCGTTGAGGAACACCCAGTCGTAGTTGTAGCGGCGGTTGAAGCGGTCCTCCACCTGGCGGATGGATCGTGCAATGTCCCACACATCGGCATTACGGGCCAAGGTCACGAATGTCGCGTTCATGCGAGGGCCGGGCGCGGTGCTGGCTAGGTCCTCCCATTGCGCAGAGCCGGGCTGAGTAAGTAGTGGGCTTGTTCCCAGGTCTTTGTTGTCGTTGGACTGAGGTGTGCCTGCACTTCCACCACTGCTTGCCTTTCCTCCACTAGAAAAGCCAATAGGGATCGAGGTCGTATTGTAGGAGTTCGAAACGTAGTAGAGGAGGGCCAGTACCTAGAGAGTTATTAATACGATATCGAATAGGTATAAACACTGGATATGTCAAACTGGTGTGGACGTTGGATAGTCGCAGGCGCAAATCAAGATGATAAGATCGGACATACAAAGAAGGCAGCTAGGCCGACTCGCACAAGTCGGGGTCCGCCAGACACCATGTTGGCGAATGTGAAATTGTAAGAAGTTGGAAAGGAGAGTCGAAGGTTTGGTTGCAAGAAAACCAGCCCTGAAGATTGGTGCTCCGTGGCCTTTGGTCGGCCACTTCGCTTGCTAAATGTCAAGGGGCGGTCGGCCAAAGAATTGCTGGTTGACGTTAGTGTTGCATTCTTTCACGGACAGCACTTGACCTGGATTTGACGAACAATGAGGGTGAACGAAGAGAAAGAGATTCCAGTCGAATGGACAATCGAGTTGTGATTGTGGCAAGACTGGAAGGCTTGGTTGACGGCACCACGGCACCTGGGCTGCTGGATGGCAATGGTGGATGGAATCGGTCCACGGGGGTTGCTCAGGCTTGTGTCTAGTTGCCGCGTCAGTGTCCGTCCTCAACCCCGTACGGAGTAGCTCCCAGCTAATCAAAGTGCTTTGACAGGGGGGCTCAAGCTGTCCATTCAAGGCACTCAGGGTCTGTCATACCATTAACTCAAACCTACGCTAAACTGCCACTTATTTGCTAGAGAAGCCCCGATAAAAGACATCAAATTCTAGAACCCAAGTCCTCCAACACCATTGATTCACAATGCCTTTTCTTACTATTGCCCTTGTTCTTTCTGTGGTTACCACTTACGAAGGCTTGCGGCTTACATTTTTGGACTTTGAATAAAGTTTCTTCACTAGCATGACTTCCATTTGGTGGACCAGCATATCGGTTGCTAGTAACAGTCTCGGAGTGTCCGGCATAGCAAGGACCCTGCGATCACCAGCGTAATGATATAAATACGGATACGGCAACTGCAACTTACCGTTACGAATGATATGCATATACTATATCTCCCGCCAGTGTTTCGTCTTATATTGCCCATGTGTCCATCTGGATCAAATAGTACAAAAATCAAAGCTGTTCCCTACTAGACGACTCTCAATCTGCATCGAATGTCTTACAACAGCCAATGTTATTGAGTAGTTCAGTTTCGTACTCAACCGCCAACTAGCTGCACATCGACCAAACAGGCGATGTTCAGGCCAGTTCAGCTGTTCAAACTTGGGGGTTTAACAAGATGGCGTTTACAGTAGGATATGTCTGAATTCTTGCAGAGAATAAAGACAGTATTACATAAAGTCAGTTAGTGACTTACCTAAGTAGTCAGTCAAGCAGCGGCGACACTCAGTCCATCCTATTGAGGCAACTTGACACAGGTATGTCAGCCGTACATCCCCAATCAATTCCTACAGAGATGTAGCAATCTGTATAGCCTCAACACGCCGTGGAGTACTGGAAGACTTTCACAGTAGATGGATCAACATGCTTGCTGTTAGCAACGAGTTAAGCATTTGCAGCTATTCTGTACCCAAGTCCAACCTCTACAAGGCTCGGAGCAGGAAAAACCTCAGGCCCGGCTACATGATTCTAGAGCCTCAGCTGCCCGGGTGGTCCGTGCCCTTTGACTAGCGCACTCGGGGGAGCTCTTTGGTGTCGTCAACATCGACGGCCAACTGTGAATTTCGCGATCCTTCACTTGTGACTACCCACAATCATCACCGCGTCAACCTCGTCGCCTGTCCTGATTTTGGGTGCTGTGTGCCTTCCTTTGCGATCCTGCTCTTTTCTGATTGTACAGATATACCTATCATTGGGATCTTGTACCTTCTTCTCTTGCTTGACTCTGGCCTTGACTGATCAAGCCAAGGTTCAGTCTCGCTGCGAGTCTCGTTTCCTCTCCTACAGCCTCGCCATGACCAGCATAGAACCGACTTTTGGAGAGATACAAACCCCTGAACTACTTTAGTTTGTGAGCATTCTCTCCTTTCACCTTGACTCCAGAGCCCCTGGGCTTGCCCTTCCACTTCGCGACACCACTTGCAAAGTAGCCAGACAGGGCCGCAATCCCCTCTGCCCCTCCTTTGGCCCAGCTTCCACCTGGGACCCACCCTCCACCTTTCGACCTAAGCCAGACTGCTTCTGAGTGTTTAGTCCAACATACACGAGACAACAGTTTCAGCCCACCTCAAACCAATTTGGTTTTAAGACCTGAGCTATAAGTTCGAGGTTAGCCACCGTCTTCGGTCTTCTGCGATCCAGATGGTTGGCCGGCTAAGCGCTTCAGAAAGGTCGACCCAGTCAAAAGCTAGCAGCGCAGACTGAATTCCACTCGCAAAAGCACCTTACCACCCATTTCCACTGCCCAACGTTTACCTTTTCTAACTTATTCCCTCGTCACCTCATTTTTCTTCCCCAGCTGACATAGTCTTAAGGCTCTATTTGATATATCGGACTCGAAATCGACTACCTGCAATATGTCCTTCTTCGGCTTTGACCCGACAGGCCACAACCAGGCCGCCCCTGGCTTCTCCCATGCCCACGATCCCTTCGCCGGGCTTTCCAACCAGCAAGGCAACGGCGACGATGCCGTCGATTTCGAAGACACCTACGATGGCCTGGGCGATCAGCTCGAAGAGACCGGTGACGACCTCAACGATGATACCTTCGGAGGCGATGGTGCTGTGAACAGCGGATCGGTTGGCAAGGATTTCGACTTTTTTGGCCGAACTGCTCAGGTATCCAACGCGATGGAGGAGGAGCAAATGCTCTACAGCCGCAACAACCAGACTGCCAGAGCTCCGCCCGCCCCTTACGCCCACGCGCAAGCTACATCGTCTTACAACAACTACACGCCGCCCGCTTTTAGACCTGCGCGCACAGGATATGAGAAATATGAAGGACAAGACTCGAGCATGGACCTTCAGGTTGATCCCACGCTCTGGGGCGTCGCGCCCAAGCAGCCTACTCCTGTTGTTCCAGCTCAGCCGAGCCCCGCACCTGTCCCAGCTTCTGGTCGCAGAGTCATGAGTCTGGAGGAGGTTGAGGCAGCCATGAGAGCCGAAGCCCAAGCCAGGAGACAAGCACAACTCAACGCAGCCGCGGCAGCTCATGCTCCAGTCCATCATTCTATCCCCCAGCAGCAGCACATGCAACAACCCCAGGGTGGCTACGAGCCGGTCGACTTCTATTCTCGCCCCAATCGCATCGATCAGTCTTCAGTTGAGCCGCAGCATGCTTATGACGCTCCGCAATTCAATGCGCATGGCCATCCCGTGCAAATTCTCCAGCGACCCCGTTCCAAGCAGCCTCAGCAACAGCAGCCCCAGCAGGCCATGCCCAATGCACCAAGCCCGATGGCCCAGCAAGCACCACAGCAGATCCAGCCTACTCAGATTCTACAGAACCCGAATCGTTTGTCTGGCGATGCCGCTCGTATGGGAGCACCGGCCTACCCGACCCACCCTATGCATCAATCGCAAGGCTCTATGGGTCACCAGGCACCCATTATTACACACCCTTCGCAGATGGCTCAACTCAGTGAGGAGGAGAAGACGGCGTATCTCGAGCAAGAGGCACGTCGTGCCAAGCGCAATCACAAGATCTACCTTTTGTCTCGCGACAATGGCATCATGACTCCTCATGACAAGAACTTCATCACGCGTATCCAGCTGCAGCAGCTCGTTTCGGCCACAGGAAACCCGGCAGATAACGGGACCGACGAGGCTCTTTCGGAAGATTTCTACTACCAGGTGCACAATCAGATCCGTGGTGGTCAGCGTCAGAATCCTAGCCAACCTCTGAGCAACTTCGCCCAAACCTATCTGTATCAAACTGGCAACCGTCAAGGCGGCCACCGCCGTCATCGTGGAGGCCCCGAGAACCACATGCAACGCATGGAGCAACAGGTCCAGCGAGCTGTCGAGGCGGCCAAGAACAAGCCCAAGAACTCACAACTCGTCATCGAGGGCAGCCTTGGCAAGATCTCTTTCAGCAACGCGAAGACTCCAAAGCCTCTGCTCAACATCAAGCGTACTGAGAGCGCTGGTGATGTCCACCGCCAAGGTACTCCCCACAAGGCGCATGCTGATTCTGTCTTTGACAAGAAGGCCGTGCTCAAGGACATTGAAAAGATCTACAACACCCTGATGAAACTCGAGGACCACAAGCGCATGATTCCACCTCCTGTGGCCGACGAGGGTGACTCTGAGCTCATTCAGCAACATGACGAGTGGAACTTGACAACCCACAAGCTGACCCAACAGCTTTGGCGAGAGCTCAAGATCCACGAGCCTGTACCTGCGGGAGCTTCCATCCACCCATTCATTGCGATGCTTGAGACTGCCAAGGGAAAGAAGTTCATCCCTCGCGTTTTCCGACACGTAGATCATGAGCAGCGTACGACGATCCTGACGATCATTGTCGTTAACCTTGACAAGCTTAACGTGGTTCGGAGGGGCTCTGTCACAGATGGCGATATTACTCTGGACGCCAAGCTGCGCGAGGATATAGAACTTTTCAGCATCAACGTACACAACACGCTGTTTATGTTCATGGGCGAGCTTGGCTTGAACATCATTACCGGGATCCTCGGCTTGCTCTGCTCCGAAGTCAATGTGGACCTCATTGCCAGGACCCGCGTCGGTGCTGGCTTCCTGACTATGATTCTGAGCCGAGCCGAGATCATGATTCAGGCGGAAGGTGGTAGAGACGCCGTCCGTGCTCAGGATGGTGGTGCATGGTATGTATTTCCCTCCTGCCTCCGTCGATGCTCAAGTACTAATGATCTCCAATACAGGGAGCAAAACTATGGTATGCTTTTCAACATTCTGGAACCGACTCTGCCGTACATATTCCCAGGAACGCCCGTCTCCGGAGAGGACGCCTATGTTTGGTCTCTGCTCGCCGCTCTGGGCATTGGCGCCAACGCTGAGCAACAACAGCGTCTGGTTGTTGCTGTGAAGGACCGTGTGCTCGGAACAGTCGAAGTCGCGAAGACCCTCCCACAGGACCTCAAAACACAGCGCCTCACCAACGTCAACCTCTTCATGCAGGCCATTGGTCTCGACGTGTCGTTGCTGGGTTAAACAGTTGAGCTACTCCAGGTTTCCAACTGATCTGGAATATTTTCCATGAGAACTACGGCATTTGTTTTGCTATTTGAGCCTCACCGGACTTGGAAAGGATATGACTTTCCCCCAGTATCGGAGAGTGATACTGGGTTTTACGAGGAATGGTCTTTGGGTCGAAGCGGGGTGTGTTGCCAATGATGGCAATGGAAAACATGACTCTTTCATTTGGGATCATGAAATAGCGTCATGGATAATTTTTTTTTTGAAAACAGGCACCAATTTTCAGGGCCCCGAGTTGCAAAGGGGTTTGTTGCTCAGGCGACAAACGACGAAGGGTTACACGCTTGTACCTGTACATGTCCCTGTAACGTACCACGAAGTGGATTTAGGAGGAGGATGTGCCCCATGTGAGGGCACCAACAAGACGTTCTCGAACGTCTCCGATAGTATCGAGCAGATCATTATTCGATCAAGAACCATAGCATCATTTGAATGGCACAAAAAATATGCAATACTCATTTAAAATCCCTTTCTTAGCCGTGATGGGTATTTATAACCATTTTTAAAAGCCTTGCCTCAACGCCGCCCTATGCACTTGCGATCGATCAATCATACTGCCTTCATTATAAGAAACCCATTACCCTAAACCAGAAAACGCCAAACTTGATTAGTACTCGTGTGCATTCATGAATCGTTTTTGTTGGCTTTCGAGGGCCCCGCTTCGGCGGTATTGTTGTTGGTGGTGGTGGTGGTTGATGTTCTCTTACCCCTGCCTGTGGCCTTCGCCTTCGCAGCTCGGCCGCCGGCAGTATCGACCGCCTTGCCCTTGCCCTTCGCCCTGGCCGAAGTCGAGGGCTCGTCGTCCGAGATCTCGATCTTGACGTTCCTGGGCTTGGCGATGCCGCTCGTCGTCTCCAGCATGCCGTCCTCGTCCCAACCCGTCCGCAGCCGTGCCACCTTCTCCACGAGCTCGGGCATGCTGGGCTGATCCGGCACGACCTCGGGCTCCTTCCCGTTGGCGGCGGCGGCAGCGTTCTGGTCCGCGGCGGCCTCGGGCCGGTGCAGGAAGAGGGCGTCCTCGGCCACGGCCCACGAGTCGCTCGCCTCCTCGTGCACGTACCGCATGCGCCGCCACGACTCCAGCTGCACCTTCTTGAGGCGGTCGGCCATGGTCTCCTGGACTATCTCCTCGCCCTCGGCCGTCTGCTTCACCGTCATGTGGATGGCGCGCGCCACCTCGGGCTTGGCGGCCGCGCCGGCGGGGGCGCCGCGCGAGGCGGCGAGGCGTTCCTGCTCGGCCGTCGCGTCGATGTGGTGGAGTTGCGGGCGGAGGTGGACCAGCGAGCTGGCGGGGGTTAGGTGTAGGTTTGCTGTGCAGCATGGTTGGAGATGTTAGTCATACGGCGAACTTGTAGATGGGTGAGAGTGGTAAAGTTGCTCAGTCAGTCAGTCAGTCAGTCACGTACGTCCGGCAAACACGCCAACCATGTACTTGGACTCGGTGCTCGTATCAGGCATCTGGCCGCCGAGGGTCTGTGTGCGCAGGACATAATCCCTCCTCAGGGCCTCGGACCAGTCCATGCCCATGTCGATGCCGTCGTCCTGTGCCCTGCCCGCGCGGGGCCTGGGTGGCGGGGCGCCGACGCCGAAGCCGCCGGCGAGGCCGTGGCTGCCGCCCTTCTTGGCCTCGGAGCTCTTGTGCAGGTGGGTGCCCCAGTTGAGGCCCTTGTTCCGGTCGTAGAAGGCGTTATAGTCTATGGGGTAGTCGACCTCGACCATGCCGGTGCTGTTCTTCATTCGAATCTCGAGGGGCACGCGGGCCATCTTCTTGCCGTCCGACTTGTTGGGGTGCTCGAGGATCATGACCTTGCGGTGGGCGGGGAGGGAGGGCTTGAGGAGGATGTTGTAGGTCGCCACGATGGGGTCGTCATCGTCGTCATCATTGTTGGCGTTGTTGATGGTGTTGTTGATGTTGTTTGTTGGCGTGGGCTGGGCTGGTTGGTGGTCCATTGTTGAGTCGGAGAGGGAGGGGTCGATCATGGCGGCGTCGACGTCCATTGTGGTTTGCTTGAGGGGAGCTGGGTGATGGTTGATTTGTTCTGCGGCTGGTCAGGAGCGTAGATTATGAATGTACAGACCGGGGAATTGGTAGAAGACTACAAATCAACAAGGAAGAGAGAGAGAGAGAGAGAGAGGGATAGAGAAATACAGTCTTGAATAGTGTTGTAGTCAGGTTGGCGACGAGGTTAAGTTCGAAGATCTCCAAATTTTGTCCCCCGCGTTCGGTCCCGATGCGCCCACGTGGGGACCCTGCTGACATCAAGTCAACGGTACATGTGCCTACTGCTCACGCGGCCCGCAGCGGGGTTTGCATGTGGGCTATAGTTGACCTACCTGGGTATTTACTACAGTAACAACCTTGGAACTTATTACCTATAGGGTTCTAGGTTTATTTACCGTCATCATGTATCAACCACTCTCACTCCTTGTTTATCATTCTGCTCAACGCGGTATTCTGCTTAAAACTCATTCTGAATCTGTGACAAAGCCACTTTTTGGTCACTCCTGCCTGCAGGAGACTCTTCGTGGGTAAGGAAACAGCAATACTCGTCCTTTACTTCCATCCCTCAAAGCGTCCATCCGTCCTATACCTTCACCATAACCATATCTGCACTAGATGTACTACAATAAACCCCCTCCTCTACAGAACTAGAGGACCCAGTTCTTACACGGTGTCTAGCCATATTGGTTAGTCGGCGACTTGGATCTCTTTGAAAATATAAACTCTTACCTCTCCGGCCTGCCACGAGTAGGCTTCTTGTACCAGCACGTCCGGCTGAGCCCATGGGAAATTGGTTGGAACTAATATATACAGTTTGAAGATCTTAAAGACACCCCAACCATTGATCCATCAACAAATGTCCTTTGCTGAAGCTAATCATCTTTGCACTATCAGTTTGGAAACCGAGCCTGACACGTCACTACGTCCAGCTCGCCTGTTGCATCCTCATCAGCGAGGTACTGCCACCGGTGGCCAGTCTGATCCAGGCAGCTCATATCTCTCCTCCTCGTGATGAGCGGCCATCCATTGTTGGTACCGCTGCGGTTGGACCTGATAGACGGGCGAAGGATAAACCTTCGTTGTTGGCGACATCGGGGAATCTGAACTGTTGGGGGAGTCAATGATTTCCTTCCCCTGCACCCAGTCGTGGGAAAGTTGAAACTGCGTCGGCATTCCTCGCGCTTCTGCTATACTCCTCGGCCATTGAAACTGGGGTCTGGCACTGCCGGTCCCTACCGTTCCTGACGTCGAATCGAGCCGTTGCTGCTTTTCAAACCTCGCCCTCAGGCTTCTCCTGCGCCTTCGCCAGAGAAGAAACCCGATCAGCGCTAGGGCTATAACACCGCAGGGCACTGCAACCCCAGCCGCGGTTGCAACGGTCCGGGAATTGTTTGTCGATGCGGCGGCCGAGGTAGCCAAGGCGGGCGTCGAGGTTGCCGATGCTGCTATTGTGGATGCTGTTGCTGCCGGTGAGGGTAACCCTGTAGCCTCTACCGTGGATGCTGCTCATGCTTGATGTTAGTCCCAAGGTCTCAGTCACACGCAATCTCCTTCACGTACCAGCCGTTGTCGTCGCGAGACCCGCTGGAACACCCAGGGCACAATACGCATCAAACACCGAGATGGCGCTCGAGGCCTGTTCAGACTGTATCGGCGAGCTACACGACTCCGAGATGGCCGACGTGATTATGCTGCTGAATATGGAGCTCGAATCCGTGCAGAAGCAGGTGTAACTCGTCAGCGCGCCGCCGTCTCCACAGCCGCTCGACTGCGCCCGTACAATCGTCGAGAGGGCGTTCTCCGCACATGTCGACAATTCACGGTACCCAGTTATGGTGTCGATGAAGTTGCTGGTGGCCTTGGCTGGTGAAGACCCGCTATCTGCGGCTAGGACCGCAAGAGGCATCGCGAGGAGGTATGCAAGTGCCGAGACCAACATGATTCTGATTCGATCCGGCATTATCGAGAAAATCCAGGATGTTGTCGAGATACAGGCCCTTGTGATTCCCTTGGGACATCGAGAAACCTACCACACCAGTGAGCAGACAGCGTCAAACAGCACTGGACAGCTTGACTGGTATCTCCCAGGAGGCCTTACTTAAGAAGGGCCGTTGTTGTCTTTCGATACGTCGAACTCCACAACTGCAGCACATTCGCTTGGAGAGCCTTGGGAAGAAGGATCCCTCCTCATTAGGGGACATATTCCTACCCGTGGGGACCTTCGTGCTCATATACATAAACCATGCCCACGCCAGGTCCTATGCAGCATCGCCCCGCCCCACAAAATGTAGCAGGGCCATGGGATGACCCTGGGGCACCTGCACTCCTTCCCGTTTCTGGTGCTGCACCGTTGATCCTTCGCGGGTTGATATCAGAAGTCAAAAGGCGGACATATCGGCAGGTTTGACCCATCCAGGCTCCCATACTATGTAACTCGATCCAGCAGACCACATCACCTCGGAGAGAGTGACAACTAAAAATGGAAAGTGTTACAAGCGGGATGATGAGGGCGTAGGGCTTGCTATACGAACAGACGACATGGCTGATGGCGGCTTACTTCCGTGGTTGTCCCGACGAGGTGGGAGTAGTCATTGGCAAATGGGGAGATTGTAATGGCATTGCAGGTGAGACCTGCAGCTCGACATTGAAAGGATCATGTAGTATATTCCCCCACTCCTCCTCTCTTCCCCTCCAAGAGAGATTGAGAGGGGGCCACCAACAAAGGTCCCTGACGTCGAATTAGCCTCGGCCCCCAAGAGCCACACAAGTTGAAAGGTCCATCATCCTGCATACGTACAGCCCGGGGGCGGCTTGTCTGGGCTGAGTTCGGTCATACAGGGTTGCTAGTTACATACGGACCGTATGCAGGGTATCTATCAATCGGAATGATTCCACATGTCCAATGGTGAATGGCCCCTCCGTTTCAAGGGCGACGTGATCTGCAATGTGAAGGGGGAGACCTGCAGCTTGCTTGATGAAATCAATATCGTCGCGGCTCGACATGCTGTAGTGCTTACACTGCGGGAATGGATGGCACACTTTGCACCTGCAGGCTGATCCTACTCGACCTGCTGCGAGAAATGAGCAGCAGCAGAGTGGGGGGTACGTGCAGGTACGTACAGCATGGGGCACTGCACTAATGCGTATAATCTCAATCCATGATATATTGTCCCGCTGCCAGAACTTGGAAACTAGACGTAGAGTCTCATACTTCAGTCTTGGTGCATGAAATGGCTGCATCCTATGGACCGGGTGTACCAATCTTCTGTGACAGCGGCGCGGTGCTTCAAACAGGCATAGGAAGTCGAACTGTTTCGATCGTAATTGAGTTGTGTATCCGCCATAGCGGCACAAGAATATTATGCCCAAAACGCCTATCTATATGACATTCTCTTGTCATGCTAGGTTGCTAAAAACGCCTGTATAAATCTATCCCCATGACATCAAAACAAAAGGTGTGAAAACAAAAGGTGTGAGCGATACCAACCTCGACCATCTTCGATCAGCTGGACAAGCGCCCATCAGCCCAAGAAGCAAAACCAACCTCTATCGAGCCCTATCACGGATGCACCAATGCCCTCTCCACCCTCCTCCCAACCGTCACACTCCAAGTGTCCACCTTCCTATGCCACCAAGACACGAGCCACAACGTAACGCTCAGCAGCATGAACCACCCCATGACATACCCCACCGGCCTTCCAAACTGTTCAAACAGCCGCGGCATGATCCAGAACCCAAGACTGTGCAGCACCGGCCCGTGAACAAGATAGAACGAGAAGCTCACCTTGCCCAGGTACTGCGCCACCGACCCCTCCAGCAGGTTCCGCAGGGTCGGGCTGCGCAGCACGCAGGGGATGAGCAGCAGCGCGCCGATGGCCTGGTAGTACATCCACTTCGAGATGGGCAGGTACCAGCGCGGCGCCAGCCAGGCGAGCAGCCGGAACCCCGGCGTGAACTCGGCCCCGGCGTCCGGGTACGAGAGGAGCCAGAGCGCCAGGACGATGACGGCCCAGCGCAGCGTCCGGGACTGGCGCGGCGAGAGGAGGTTGCCGAGGGCGTTCTGCTGTCGGCCTTTCATCATTCCGCCGGCGCCGGCCACGCCCAGTCTGAAGAGGAGGGTCCTGTCCTCGGGCGCCACCTCGCCCGGGTCGGACGTACGTAGGACGTCTATCTCGGACAGGATCATGCCGCCGAGGAACGTGCCGACGTCCCAACGGCCTATGGTAAGCGCGTAAAGCGACAATCCCGCGGCGGCCCCGAGCCTCCACCGGGCCTTGAGCGCCGCCGTGCCCAGGAGGAACGTGTACAGCACCATGGAGCCGCGCAGCTCCATGGGGATGGTGTAGGTGTGCGGGTCGTAGCGCGGGTGGTAGTGGGCGAAGTTGAAGGGGTTCGCCCACTCGGTGTAGACGACGGTGAAGTTGGCCAGCGCCTTGACGATGTTGGGGTGGATGTGCGGGTGCTCCTCCCACATGCCACCCAGCTGCACCCAGGTGAAGTTCTTCGTCGCGTTGGTGGCGTTCAGGCCGAGGTCGCTGGCGTTGTACTGCGGCAGCTCGTACCGCGAGCCGTCGGCGTGGTACCCCAGGTAGGTGTACAGCCCGTGCAGTGTGTCGGTGTTGGGTGCTGTGGTCTCGTTGTACCCCAGGGTGCCATTGAGGGTCTTCTTGGGCTTTGGCTTGGGCTTGGGCTTGTCCACGTTGGTGTAGATGGCCGCAGCGCCGTACAGCTTCGACGTGCTGTTCAGACACAGGGTGTCGTTCCAGTGGATCGAGCTGTTCAGGTACAACGGGGTCTGCAGGCCCAATGCATCCGCCACCCCACCGGTACCCATTACAGCAACAGTACCGTTCGAGTTGTGGCAGGTGTCGTTGTTGAAGAAGCCCTTAGTCACAGTGCCATTGATCCAAGCAGAGTCCGGACCCTTGTAAATGGCCTTCTCGGACTTGAAAGCTCCCATCTGCGCCAGCAAGGCCACCAGGAACATGCTGATAGTCGGAGGGATGTACAGGCGAAATACCCGCCTAAACACGGCCGAGGCGAGCCGCTTGTAGACATCGTCCAGGCGCCGCTGGTACATCAATCTCAGCATATGGCGACAGAGGACATATCCGGATATGGCAAAGAAGATGGCGACCATTGGCCGCCCGCGGTGGAGGAGGCATATGATGGGGAGCGAGGCCCACTCGGTGAACGGCTCGGGGGAGTTGGGCACCCGCGCACCGTAACCGAGCATGATCAATGGCGTCCATGGCCACAGGAAATGGTAATTGAAGACGAGGAAACAGGCGATACCGCGCAGCCCATCGAGGCACCTGATCTTGTCCCTCTCCCTGCCCAGATCCGTAGGCTTCCCGTCGTTGTCGTCGCCGTCTCGTCCTCGGGGATGGCCATTGCTGCCGAGGTCCTTTTGCGATTGGGGCAGGAGCTGCTCCCCATTCTGAGGAGCAGAACCGCCCCAGAAGTTGGTTGGCATGGCTTTTTTGCCTTCCTGGTGATATGTCGATTCGAAAAAAGGCTGGGATTGAACGTACGTAAGGACACACAATGAAGGGAAGATGGAAGTCACATTACACGGTTTGTTTGTAGCGGTTTCAAACTTTGGGGGGTTTCAAAGGGCTTCTAAAGTTAGCCACACCTCACTGATCGATCATCATAAAGCACGTCAGTTTCCCCTGAAACGAATGCCCCGGACCCACCTGGACACACACCCTGACACCTGAGGCTTGGAAACAAGCAGGGGTCTTGTATGCTGGTATACATACATAATAGTAGTACAACCTAAACTTGTAGATGGTCACATACTTAAGTAAGCAGGCTGATATCGACCCTAACCCTTGTCTTTGCTATGCTCTGTAGTCGTCGCAAAACAAACAGGCCATTCCCAATTTGCACGACACCCTTAAATACTTCCGTAAAAGACTCACCCGCAGGTACCTATAAGTACCTATATATAGACTACGGGTTATATTACCTACTAGCCCGAGCTTTTACCTATAAGTACCTATAGGTATTTAAATATCTATAAGTATTTAAGTACTTATAGGTATTTAAGTACTTATAAGTACTTATAAGTATTTAGATATCTATAAATAATTATATAACTATTAATAAGTAAAATTATAATAAGTATTACTTATTATTATATATATATAGTTCTTAATATACTTATCTTTATTTATTATTTTCCTTAAAAAATTAATTATTTATTCCTATACGTTAAATATCTTAATTACTATCTTAATCTTTTTTATTTTATATATTATTATAATTATATTATATTCTTAGCTTATTTTAAGAAGATCTTCTTTATATTTCTTTATCTTATACCTCCTCCGGCCCTATTATCTTTCTTTTTCGTATAGATAGCTTACTTATCTCTTATAGTTAAATCAGCTCTTTCGTCGCTAATTTTCTCTTTTACCGACTCTATCGATACTCCCGAACCTAATTAACCTCTTTATTTATCTTTTATTATATAGCCTCGAGATTAGCTATAGTAATACTAGTATTCTCTTCCGATAATTAATAAAAGCGTAATATCTATAACTCGCGAAACTCTTATTAAATTCTCTTAAATCTTTTAAAGTAATACTTATTATAAATCTAATTAATAATCTACCCCTTTAACTTTATAACCTTTTTATTATTAGTATAGTATATTAGTATAGCTTTAATATTTATAAGTTTTATATTATATTATCTATTATCGAAAATATAATTTTTAAAGCTCTATATTCTTTTTAGAACGGTAAAAGAAGGAAAAGCGCTAAAAATATTAATAACTATATTCGCGAAGTACGAGAAAGCTTAATAATTAATTCTCTAAAAATCTTAAACTATCTAGTTTTAGCGTTTTATTATTCTAACTTTAATCTTAATTTATTAAAAATAAAGTATAGACTATTTACTAGTATTAAAGAATTTATATACTTTTTAAATAATTACTTACTTATATAAAATAGTAGTATTCTTAAGCTTAGTAAGACTATTTAAAACCTTTTTTATAAAGCTCCGGTATATACTAATATATATTAGACTAGAATCTTCTAATTAAAAGGGTTAGTAAGCTTTATATAAGATCTTAAAACGGTTTATATAATCCTATTTAGTTTAATCTAATAACTTATAAATATTAAAGAATTTAAAGTTCTCTTATTATTAATCGGGCTATTTATCCGAAAGTAGCGATAAAAGAATCGTAGTTCTAAATAGATCCTATAGTTTAAAGAACTTTTTTATATACTCTTTTATCTTATTATATATTACTATAATCT
>LKEA01000014.1:537061-583173 GCA_003795315.1 Cytospora schulzeri | reverse complement strand
TATATAAAGATAAGACTAGAAAAGACTATATCGAAGTTATACTTAGTTTTATTATTAAACTTCGTAATAAGAAAAGAGACCGGAAGAATATACTTAATAAAATTACCGAAAAGGTCTTAATCTCGTTTAGTAAACTAATAATAAAAAAGATAATTCTTATTATTAATATCTTTCTCTTTTTATATAAACTCTTTAACGAATATTTAGATAATAAAAATAAGTTTTTTTACTCGAACTAAGATTCTAATAATCGAACTCTAACGTATAAAGACGTCTAGTTTTATCTATAATAGATAGCGATTATTATTTTTAAAGTCTTATATTTTTACTTATAGCTCTTTAAAATATTATTATCTTTAAGAGTTAGTATTTATATATACTGCTAGCTATTAAATCTAAATAATAGTAAATCTAGTTAAGATAAGAATTAAAATATAGAGTAAAATATAGATTTACTCGGAAGAGAACTTATCTATATTTATCTTTCTTTTATTCTAATACTTTTAATATTATAGATAATAGTTTTTCTAGGCGATAATTTTTAACTCGAGCTTTAGTTATAGATACTAAGATATTTATCTCTTTATAAAATACGCTTTTTATAAATTATAGCGAGTAGCTAATATAAGAGATTTAATAAATCGAATCGATATATTTTTCGAAAGATAAATAGTTATTAATTACTTATATAATAGTCTCTATTATAAAGTTTTTAGCGTTATTAATAGTAATTATATATATTTTAATCTTAAAACTAAGTATAATAAGAGTATTAGTAGTTAGTTCTATTATCTTTTTTTTACTAGAATCTATATTATACTTTTATAAATTTACTAAAATATATCGAAGATTCTAATTATTATTAACGAATATAATAACTATACCTTATAAAATATATTTAAACCTATAATATAATTAATTATCTATAATATAAGATACCTTCGTATTAAGCCTTTTAGTAATAAAGCTCTTATAAATAGATTTATTAGCTAACTGCTTTAGAATAGTATATAAGATTAAAAGGTCGGTACTATAAAAATATAGATCGCCTTATTAATATAAACGTAATTAATTCGGATTTATTATTAAATTTATCTTATTATTAGAAGTAAAGATAATCTATATAACGTTTTCGAGTCGTTACTTATTAGTCTATTTAATAGACGGAAAGAAGTAGATCTATTAATATATATAAGGATAATAATTCGGATATAGATTAGAATATAAGTTAAGATAAAAAAAAGAATATACTATTTCTTTATATCTCTTTTTATAATAACCTTTTAAGCCGCTTATATTCTTCTTTTTTATTATAGATAAAGATTACTTAATATTAGATTATTAGAAATATAGCCTTAAGCTCTTATCTATATATTTCTTCGATTTTTAATATTTAATTATCGACGAAATCTTAGAATTTCTAAATACTAAGTAGAATAATTCTATACGATAATATTTATAGATAAGTATTAATACCCCCCTTTTAATAAACGCGCTTTATAAGAATCTATCTTAAATAGAGTTTTTATTATTACTATAGAAGAATTTCTTATATTTTTTTTTCCGGTTTAACCCGATCTATTAAGACTTATATTAATTATTAACCTATAATTAAAAAAAGAAGAATTCGAAAAACTAATCTTCTAACTCCTTCTCGTAGATATAGAATTTATCTTTATACTTTTTTAAATATAGTAATTAAATACTCTTTTAAATATTAGAAAATAAAATAAGTATAATACTTAAGAAAGAGCTATATATTCGTATTCCGCTTTTATCTTTATTTTCTTTATCTTTAAAGTACTAGTCCTAATTATAACGAATAGTATCTTCTATTAGACTCTACTCGTTTATATTATATTAATTTCTTAATATACTACCGATATTTTAAAAGCTATTTAATAAACTATTACTTTCTTTTAAATAAGATATAACGGGAGATTAATAACTAGAAATTACTCTATAATAAATAATAATAAATCGAGGATCGTTTAAAATAAAAAAAAAGAAGAATATTAAAATATATATATCTTAAATAACGCTAGTTTAGAATAATATATTAGTTTATATAGATTAAGATATAAGCTAGAATATAAATCGTAATATATTATCGGACGAATAAAAGTAGTATAGATCTCTAGATATATATATTATTATTTATTTTTAGTTAGTTATAATATATTAAAACGGAGTCTATCTTTATATATTTATTTTTTTCCCTTCGATATTTTTTTTTTACTTCTTTAGTATCCCCGAATCGAACTTCTTCTTCTTCTTTTTTTTACCTATATACCTTTTCTTTTAAAACTAGTTATTATACCTCCTTTAATCTCTGATAATAAAGATAACCGTTCTATACTAAAAATACTAAGTATAATACTTATACGATCTAGAGCCGGGTCTATAACTTTACCGCTTTTAAGATAAGTTAATAATAAAGAGAAATTAGGTACTTTTAATTATTAATATCTAAGTAATTCGGCTCTTATTACTTTACTTTTATATTAATACGATAATATAAAACTTATATAGATCCGAAAGCCTTTTTTTAAAGAAGGTTAAGCTATATTAAGAATATTAAAAAAAAAATATAAATAATAGCCCTATTTACGCTTAAGAAGCTAATAGCTAAGAATAACTAATAGTAACGGTGTAGGTATAAGATAATAGATTAATAATCCCCTCGCTATCTATACTATATACTATCGGTATGCCTTTTATATTAAACCTAGAATCTACGGTGAATTTACAGTAAATTTACAGTGAATTCACTACGAATTCACCTGTATAAAAGTTCGCCGATTCACTATAACCCTACGGTAAATCTACAGCGAATTTATAATAAATTCGGGGTGAATTCTTAGCGAATTCACTAGGAAGACCTATACTCGCGATAAGTATATATTAATTACCCCCCGGGTAAAAATCCTCGTCCTTATAGATCCGAGTTCGCGGTAAACTCGTAGCGAGTATATATCCCGGGTATTATAATATGAAGTAGTCGGGTAGTTATAGGTCGGTATAGTAGTTTATAGTATATAAGGCGGGGGACGTAAGGTATAAGTAAATATACGGACGAAGCCGGTAGTCCGTTATTAATACCCGGAGGCGTATAGCTCGTAAAGAGCGATAGCTTATATAGAGCGGTATAGTTACGTAATATAATAAATAAAGGTAAAGTAAATAAACTTTTAATAAAAAGGAATTATTATAAAGATATAGTATAGAAGGTGTATTAATAAGTAGCGTAAGTAGGCGGAAGTAAACTTTTAAGGTAGGGGTATTAGTAAGAAGGGTATAATATAGTAGGTGCGATAGCCGGTAATAATAAGTTAGGGTCCGTCCCGAGGGCTTAGGTATACCTAACTATAGACTAACGCTAAGCTACGAGCGATAGGTACGTAAAAGCTTATAATAATACTAATAATATTCGTCTAGGTATATATAGTCTTTAGACCGAACGAGTAAATAAAAACAGTAGGAACGATATACGCTATCTTATTAATTAAATCTATAGTGAATTTATAACGAATTTACCCTAAGTACGCTAGCGCGCTTCTAACTCCTCTTCTATAAGAAGGGGAATTCTACCGAATATAGCCTTTACGGCCCTATTATCTACTTCGGCGGCGAGATACTTAACCTACTTATTAGTTAACGCTATAGCTTTAATTACGCTATAGCCTTTAGTATAGAGAGATATAGCGTAAACCCGCTATATAAAGTTCTTAGCGGAGGCGTAGGTAAGGTTACCGAGGTACTCTCTCTTCTACTTAGTAATAGATACCGCTTTATTAACGTAACCCGCGGTATCGGTAAATTAAGTCTCTAAATAGCCGAAGTCTATACGATAGTATAGAAAGTTATATAAGATAAACTCTACTATAAGGGTAGAGGTATACGTATCGGGATCGAGCTCTTAAATACGTCGGACGAAATCGACGATCTTAATAGCCGTCTTCTATAGGACTATAATTATAATAGTACCTCGGTCCGCTAGGAGTATTAGCTTAACTTATATACTCTCGATATTAACGATATACGAAAGGGCGGGGATCTAGCCGTTTAGAATATTCGCTATAGAGGATATATAATAGCGAAACTTAGTAAGGGCTTTAAGGTTACCGTTCTTAGTAAGATCGTCTATAACGGTACGGAAGTATATAGCCTGCTCCCGGTTAGTAGCCCTTACTACGATATCTATTTTATCGGACCCGACCCTACGTTCGTCGTTTTCGGGGTCGTCGTCTAGGTAATATCGTTTATACGAGCCCTATCCGGTAGTAGCGAAGAAGTTGATTTAGTTATTATAGACTAGGTCGTTATTGTTATTATTAACGATACGGATTAAGGTCTATAGGCTTCTACTTCGGGTCTCTAAGTCTAGGTTATAGAGGAGCTAATTAAAGGTAGCCTTAGGCCGGTCTCTTCCGGGTATATATAGGGTATTCTCGCTATAGCGAAGAAGATCTTTTACAGCCTCCTTATACTTCTTATTATAGTCGTATTATTAACTAAGGAGCTAGTAATTAGCGTTTAATACGTTATAAGCTAAAAACTAAATACTAATAGTAGTATACTAGAGGGTCTTAATATCGTTCTTACTTATATTAAGCGGTATAGTAACTATAGTAAACTAGCCCTGCTCGTTATAGCGGATATACTCGGCTCGGGAGCGGCTACTAGTAGGAAGAGTAGTAGGGGGGCTGCGAGGAAGAGGGTTATTACCCTAATATCCGGGTATACTACTAGTATCTATAAGGCTAGCCTCGTTAGTTATAGAACCCTCTCGATCTGAACTCGTTATAAGTTCCTCCTCCTAACCTATCTAAGTAGACGGGTATAGATTCTATCTATAGTAGACGGGGCTATCGTAGCGAATCTAAATAGGAATTAAGTACTCGGAGGCGTAGCGTTTAGCTTCGGCGCAGGATACTTTTCGACTATACGGGTATATTAGGAGTTCGCTTCGTAGGATATAAATATTAAACTTAACTTCTCGTTCGGTAAGGTTAGTATACCCCTTATCGATAAGGGTCTAGCGGAATACTACCCGCTCGGCTAGTCGTCGGATTAAAAATACGTCGAAGTATTTATTAGTTATAGAGGTTTAGTTCGTTATAGCTAACTCTCCGCTATATAGATATATAACTTAACGGTACCTATTAAGTATAAGTATACTATTCGCTAGAGGCTTATATATATAGGTAGAGTATTCGTATATATAATTATATTACGCGAACTGCTAGCTAAGGTCTTTAGATATAAAATATAGTACTAGGTAGAACTTAGGTATAGTAAGGGTATTTATAGTCTTAGGTTAACGAAACTATAGTAAGTATATAGCGAATGCCTAGTGAATTCGTAACGAAAGTATAGTTTAATTAGATAAATAAGGGCTTAGCGGTTAATAATGAACGGCGAAGGTAAAGGTTAGAAGGTTAATAGAGGCTAGTAAAGTACGGGTATTTAAAAGAGTATATAAGAGCGTGTTTTATTTATTATAGTAGTTTATTTAGTAAAGATATATTTATAGTAAGAGCGTATATAGTAGTCTATTACTAGGTATAATAATACTAATATCGATTTCTACTAGAACGTTAAAGGCCCTTAGGTAGTTCCGATAATAGTGCTTATAGAGCCGTTATTATCCTTTTTCTTAGAGGTCTTCTCCTTCGTCGCAGTAGCTCTTCGTTCGCCCTTTCGTCTACCCGAACTACGATATTACCGGGTTCTACTACCTATAGTAATAGTTCTCGTCTTATTAATAATTATACGCGAAGCCTCGCTATCTTCTCCCTCTTCGACTCGAAGTCCTAGATTATCTCGTCTGTATTTAACGTATCTTTAAGTATCTATATATTAAAGTAACTTAGATAGTCTATCTATTTCACTAAGTATTCTACCTTCGGCTATCCCCTCCTATATCTACGCTCCCGTTTAGCTACGATTCTCTAGAGCTTATAGTATCTATACGTCTTACTATACCGGTATTCCTCTTTATCGTCGACTTCTACCGGTTCTGCTACTAGCGGATCCTAGCCGTATAGGTCTAACTATAGTAGTTTATTTAAGGATAGATAAACGATAGATAATACCGGGTAAATATTTATATATAGTACGATCTTAAGCTTATATATTAACGTTCTTACCTTATAGGTAACCTAAAATAGTCTTATCCGCTACTATAAGTATTTTCTTAGCGGGTTTCTTAGTAACGTATAGCTATAGTAAAGTTTAATATATACCTAGTCTTCTAGAGAGAACCTAAGCTAACGATGCTTCTTATTATACTATAGTTTTACAGCTATTTAAGCCTCAGCGATCGCGAGTTACGCTTCCTCTTAAAAAACGTTTCTAGCGAGGGTAGGAATGCCTTCCCCGAGCTAGCTAATTCCTATTAGGTTAAACTTATATAGCAGCTAGTTTACTAAGTATCGAGTAGCCTTATTATATATATTATTTAAATTAAATTATAACGAGAGAATAATCTCTGTCTATTTAACGTTAGGATTCGTAATAGCGAATATACGTAATACTAGTTCTACCGTCTTATTCTTCCCTTCCGACTAGCTATCGGTTTAGGGGTATTAAGCCGTCGAGTAAGCGAGCTTTATATCTAACCCCGACTAAAGTCCTTACTAAAAGTCGGAGAGGAATTTAGCGTTACGATCGGAGATAATTCGTCTCGGTATACCTTAATTATAGAGATAAAATATACGAAGTAAGACTTACACTTAGTCTTACGCTATATATATAGCGTTATCCGGGATAACGATAGTAGCTTTACTATACTTATCCGTAACTAATAAGAAGGCGTCGAAAAAGGGAATTCGGGAGAGTACTTAAGGAGTATCTGTTAAGGGAACGTCCGGTAATACTATTATAAAGTCTATAGTAATAGTATAGAACGGAATAGGCGGCGAAAGGATAAGCTATATTTCTCCTAATAAAAGCTAGTTCCTATCTCGGTTTACTATATAAATAGGGTAGTTCTTAATATACTCTAATACCTTACGATAATAATTACAGATTACGAACCGGTCTATTAAGTCGTACTATATCCTATCTTCGCCGAAATAATACCGGGTATCGTAAGCTTTAGCGATAAGGTCTATAGCTACTTCGGCAGGAATATATAACTATCTTTTACCGGAGAACTCTTTTAAATAGAAGAGCCTCTAGTTATCGAGTTCGAATAGTATATCTGCTTCGATTTAGTTACTTTAGAGTTATTAAATAATATTTATCTAACTAGCGTAAGCGGTATACCCTTTTAGGATCCGGTCTCTAAGGGTTATATCGATATAAATCTCGGATATACTAAATAGCACGGTATCTTCCTAGAGTTTCGCTAGGATACCTTCGTCTTCTATTAGCGATTAACTAATAGATAACTACGAGATAGCGTCTACGAGGATATTAATTATTCTAGGAATATAGTAAACGTCTAGGTTATACTAGCTAAAATATTCAGACGCGAGGATTAGTTTTATATTTATCTTAGTCTTATCTATAGTATTAAATAAGGTCTGTTTAACGATACCGACGGTTATAACGTAGTCCGTTAATATATAAACGGGTTATTTCTAGTTAGATCTAATTACTATCCGGAGTTTACGAATAAGCTATATAAGGTAAGCGACTTTAAGCTCGGTCGGCTAGTATTTCCGTTCGGTAGTATTAATTATCTTACTTAAGTATTATAGCGGACGAATCTAGGTTCGCGGGATAAGCGACTTCCGGTCCTACTCGAAGTTATCTACTAGTTAGAAAACGATACCTAAGAAACTAATCTCTTTAGACGTATCGAGTTAGATAAATAACGGTTTATCCGGGTTTTAGTGAAATAAAGCGTTTTCTTCTATTAGTACGGATTTAAGGTTATTAAACGAACGCTACTCTTCGGGTATAGGTTCGAATAAGGTATAGCGTATATAGTTTATCCGCGCGTTTCCTTTAGGGAGTTTACCGTCTTTACGCCTCTTTACTAGTATCTATATCTTATAACGCTATAAGGGGTCGATACGCTTACTAAATCGCAGTACTAAATATTATAAGTATCCGGCTAGCCCGATAAACTTCTCTAGTTATTATAGCGTATATAAGAACTATAGTTAGGAGATAGATTTAACCCGGTTAGGGGTATTATATATTCTAAGGCCGTCGACCTTAAACTCGAGAAGTTTAATAGAAGGGTAGCCTATAAATAACTTCTTAGCGGATAGTAAGATTTACTTTTCTATAAATAGTATAAAGAGCTGCTATAAGTACTCGAAGTGCTATTCGGTAATATTAGAGAAGATAATAATATTATCGATAAATACTATTACGAATTACTTAAAGGGACGTAAGGCGTAGTCTATATAACGCTAGATATAAGCGGGTAAGTTCCGAAATCTTATAGAGGCAACTTTTAGCCGTTCTTAACCCCGATAACTAATTAGAGTAAAACGCTCGCGATATAGAGGATATACCTAGAACTAGTAAAAAAACGAACTTACGTCTACTACTATAAGGAAAGACTTACTATAGATATTTTTAAGAATATTAGACTAGAGCGGTAGTAGATATACGTTTAGAATAGTTATCTTATTTAAGGTACGTAAGTCTACTACTATCCGTCCTTTTCGTTTTCCGTTAATAGTCCTCTATACTATAAATACTAGCGAACCGAAAGGGGTAGCCTACGTTACCTACTCTGCTCGCTCTTACTAGTATAGTCCGTCTATTATATCGTCGATAATTTTATAGTCCTCCTCGCTTAAGTAGTATAGGCGCTAAGTAATCCTCTAATTCTATTACCCTTTTATTAAAGGAACGCGTATCTATTCCTCTTCCGGTACCCTAATATTAATAGTATCTTTAAACACGTAGCTAAATTCTTATACTAATTTCTCCGTATCCGAGACGAACTAAACGCTATAACGATATATATAAACGTTATTAAATAGCTTAGCTTCGGGTAGATTTTTAGTCTTACCGATACCTAGTTTACCGTCCGGGTAGAAGTACTCTCGGAGTCTAATATTATAGTCTTCTTACGACTATTTATAGTCTAGGTCTAACGAGTTCGCGGTGAATTCGTCGGAATTAGGCTACCTGCTCGTTTCGTCCGTAGCGTTTAGTAGAGTAGACGGGTTAAATTCGGCGGCTAGGTTAATAATTACGTTTAGAGTGCTTAGTACGTCTGAATAATAAAAGGATAATTAATTATAATCTAATAAAGTCTGAATAGTAGTGCCCTAACCGGTTCGCGTTATATAATTAGCGAATATAGGTTCTAGGATACTTAAAGGAGTATTCTTAGAAATTTTTAAAGGAAAGGACGATTAATTTATAGCTATTACGCTAATAGTTTCGTAACCGATTAGGGTATTCGCTTACCCTTCGGGCTTTAGCTTAAATACGAAGGATTTATTTTTCCTATCGGTAGCCGTAAGATAGGTACTATATAGTTAGATTATAGTAGAATAGTCGTAGTAGTCTTAGCGTTTACTTTATAAATCCGGGGTATAGATTTAGCGAATACCGACGCTTTAACTATAATACTATTAAAATAACCGAACGAGATACTAGCTACGGAATTAAGTATATCTACCTAATATAATACTATAAACTCTTATCCGACTAGTAAGCCTATATCTAATCGGTCTAATATCTAGACTCTTATATTAGCGGATACGATAATAGGTTCTCTGTCTAGTATTACCTAGTAGAAGATCTAGAACTCTACCTACCCGAGGGCACTTATACGTCCGATCTCTTACAGATTCGCTTAAGCTTTCTAATTTACTTTCGCGTTCGGGATCTAACTAAGAATAGCTCGTAAGATAGTATATCGCGAGGCGCTAGTATTATAGTACGCGCTAAACGTAGGCCTATTTAAGGCTCCCCTTACTTCGGTACGAGTATATATATATCCGTAACCTTTAAACGGGGATATTTAGAGAGGAGCGTCTAGGTTTAATATTAATCTTTTCTATTTAGACGTGATTAGGTACGCCTATACTTCCCGGTAATAGCGATTATAGTTAAAGAACTAGATACGGTTTCGAGCTTTAAAGCTATAAGCAGTATATCGTAAGTCTTCTAGATAGAATAGGTAATACTCGTAATATATACTTTCGTCTATAGTACGATTTAAGGTTAGTATAATATCGAAAGTATAGATATCTATATCGTCTACTATTATATACCCGTCCTAGATTAGCGTATCTTTATCTATCGGTTTATCTATTTCGGCCGGTAACTCGCCTAGGTCTACCTCGGGATCGTCTAATATAATTAGTATAATATCGTCGTCGACTAGATAATATCCGTCTTAGATTAGCTCTTCTTCCCGGATAGCGTTATATTATAAGCTACTATTATCTATATCGAAAAGTTCGGTTTAGTCTTCGAGTATATTTCCGGCAGAATCTTAACGGGCGAAGCGCCGGTAAATTCGTAGCTGAATTCTACGATCCCGGTTAGAGAATCCTTTATCGGGAGGGCCTTAGTCTATAGCGTTCGTTAGGAAGCGTAGTTATAGTCGAGAAGGTAGTAGTTTCTAAGTTACTCGTTATTAGTTTCGAACGAGATTACGAGCTTCTATTAGTCTCCTCTACTTATCTAGTATTAGCCGCTAGTAGTCTTTAGCGCTAAACTATAGTATTCCGTTATATTATACTTATCCTATACGTTCCGGTCTTTAACCGGCTCGCGACGATCCTATAGTTCGATTATATTATAGGGGACCTTAACTTAATCGAGGTACTATTAAGCGCTGCGATAGGTACGATTCGAGTAGACGTTTAATAAATTAAGATACTCGAAGAAGATACCCTTTAAGTAATTCTATCTATCGTCGTCTTTCCGTCGGGGCTAGTTAGCGAACCGGCGTTATATTCCGGCTTAGCTCTCGTTCTAGTATATACTACGTTTCCTATTTAGATCGAAGCTACTTCTCGAAGACGCGAGCGTCCGTATTATAAGTTAGTTTATCGAAGTACTTTATAACTATAAGCTTATCGATTCGATCCTATATATTATAAGCTACGAAGCTTTCTAGCTACTTAGCTAGAATAGTAAACCGTCGGACGCGCTAGGTAAAGTCTAAGATATTCCTGTTATCCCTAGTATTACGACGTATATACTTTAAGGTGTTTAAGATTCTATCGGTAGTATTATAGGGAATACTAAAGTCTATAATTAGGTACTCCTTCTATTTACTCTATATATTCGGGTAGATAGTAAAGTCGGAACGTTCTTTATCAGATAAGGTATTCTAAAATTAGGAATATACGGCGCCGGCTAGGTATATCGGTAGGTTCTAATAGAGAGTCTAGCGACGAGTTTCCACGCTAGTATAATAAATTCGATATCGCTAGATAAACGCTAGCGGGTCTCTCTATACTATTATCTTATTATCTACTCGAGATACCTTAAGAAGCTCCTTAGTATCGTTCTAATTTATATATAGCTCGAATCTCCCGAGGGTATTCTCTTTAAACTTACGGGTAAATAGTAAGTCTATAAGCGGCTAAGGAATACTAGTCGATTAGTCGCGCCTTTAGCTACGCCTATCTCTACCCTAGTTTCCGACGGGAGGACGTCTCGGTAGGCTACTACCCCGGCTATAGTCTCTTATAAAGTCGTTATTATCGGAGCTATCGTTCGAGTCGTCTCCCGGGTCTTCGCTTCTTCCGCTTATATAATATATTCTAGGTTTTATATTATCTCCTCTTTTTCCTTATCGGTTAGTATAGTCCTTAAAGGGATACTTAGGCCTATACTAGAACTGCTCTCTAACTATACGGAAGAAGTTTAGTAGCTCTCTTAGTAGTATATAAGGCGAGCGTATTTATAGGCCTACCCCTTAGTTACGTAGTCGGAAAGCCTCGGTATTTCTAAGTACCCTGAGAATAGCGTTTATATATTATTCCTCCTCTATTATACCGGGAAGATTAGCTTAGGCCGGGGTAATCTCTAGATAATATAGCACGTCTACCTATAGCGCCTATAGAGGAAGTATCTGCTCTAATAATAATATCGGACGCTTCTAAAGAGGAGGGGTAACGTCTAGTCGGACGGTTTCGGTAGTTAATCGGTACGAAGGTAGAACCGATAAACTATCTTATACGATACTCTTAGTTTCGGATCGTTATTAGGGGTTAGATCGACTCCTACTTCTCCGGCTACTTATACTATCCTATATACCTCGGTATTCTCCTTCTAGGCCTTCCTTAGTACCTAACGTACCGTCCTCTAATTCGGCGGAAGCGTATATAGGGGGAAGGTATTTTAGCGGGAAAGGTACGTTTAAGACTTTATATAGTACCTCTTCTCGTTTACGCTCGTTTAACGGTCCTTAAAGTATAGCTTCGAGTAGCGGAGTCTAATCCGCCGGGTATAAGGACCTAAACTCGGCTCCTTTAAAAGCGTAGTAAATAAGTTCCCGATCGTAAGCGGAATCTACGTATACGAGTTAACGGAAGTAAAAGTAAAACTAGAAATCGATATAGAGGTCCTAGTTTTTTCCGGTCTAGTTTCGTACTAAGATAAGAAAAGTCCTATTATACTCGTCTTGCTACTAACGAACGGGATAGTAAATTCGTTAGATACTATCTATAAGTTAAGTAGTAGTACGCCGGAGCTAAATATTTTTATCGGCGGCTCCTCGATAGTTCTTAAGGTATATAGCGTATAGTTACTGCTAGTTAGCGTATAAGGTTATATATTCTAGGAACGCGTATTTATAGTAGTTAAGGGCCGGTTAGTATCGTTTAGGAAACTCTTTAATAACGGCTACTAACCGGCGTAGTTATTAGATATCCCTAATCGGTATATAGTCTAGTAGTCGGGGAGGAAAGTTGACTAAGAGCCTTTCGTCTAGTTCTCCGTTTAATCTAGATATATCCTATCTAAAGTAGCCGCGATAGTTCGGTGGATTCGTAGTAACTTCGTAGTAAATTCGTAATAAATTCGTAATATTACGCTCTTCGACCCTAGTGTTTTCTAGGATCCGGAGATTAGAGCTAAGTTCCCGCTAGCTATAGTAGTTATAACTCGATAGCTGTATAGTATAGCCCGATAAACTTAATAGCTAATTAGAGGGCTAAGAGATACGTAACGGGGCGTATTAAGTTATAGCTACTATTTAATAGTAACGGTATAGGTATAAGATAATAGATTAATAATCCCCTCGCTATCTATACTATATACTATCGGTATACCTTTTATACTAAACCTAGAATCTACGGTAAATTCACGGTGAATTTACGGTGAATTTACTACGAATTTACCTGTATAAAAGTTCGCCGATTCACTATAACCCTACGGTGAATCTGCGGCGAATTTATAGTGAATTCGGGGTGAATTCTTAGCGAATTCACTAGGAAGACCTATACTCGCGATGAGTATATATTAATAACTATAAGAAGAAAACTATATTTAAATTAAAAGTGAGAAGAGCTAAGCCCGGAAATAAGGCTTTTTCTAATTAGAATATAGATTAGAATATATACTAACTATATTTAGTCTATATATTATAAGAGATTAAAATACTCTAATATTATATAAAGCTTATTATATTATTTTTACTATTCGCTCGACTTATATATAAAATTACCGAAAGTAGTATCGAGATAAGCTAAAAACGTTAATAGAGAGACGCTATTCTTTATCTATAAGAGGTAATAAAAAAGTATCTTACTAATATATTTAATAATATATAAATATAAAAATATATAAATAAGCCGAGTTTACTAATTAGTTTAATATCGTTCTATTATATATTATATATAAAAAGAGTTATTATTATTTAAGATAATATTAGACTTTTAAAAATATTAAATATAAAGTTAGATAATAATCTTCTATAATTAAATACGAACTCTAAAATTATCGTAATTTAATTATTTTATTAAACTAGAATCCTATATATTATAAAAGAAAAACTATAACTAAAACCTAACTACGAATAGTAATTTAATAGTCTAAACGAGAAAATATAAATATAGAAATCTTATCTATACCCTCGCTTATATCCTTATCTATATACTCGCTGATATTTATATCTTTATCTATATTTTTATCTACTTTCTCGTAAAAGCGAAGTTAAATATTACCTTTTATTAAGAGTATATCCCCTTTATTATAAGAACTATAGCGTTAAAAATTAATATTATATCTATTTTAATTAAAAATTAAATTTAGACTAGCTCGATAAACTAAGAGAAATAATAAAAGTATAAGTAAAAGAATAATATTATATAAGTAAAAAGCGTATATAGTTTAAAGTAGATTATAGATCCTATTAAAATATCGAATATAATTAATTATAATATAAATAAAAAGGAATTTCTATTAAAGCTTTAAAGAGATTCTCTTATAATTATAATAAACCCGTTAAAGAAACTTATAGAATAATAAACTACTATTAAAAGTTAGATTAAGATAAAGATTAAAATAGAAGAGTTTTAACTAATCTATTATCTATATATTTAATATTCTTCTCGTATTTTAATCCCTAATACTTTTCCGTTCGTACTAATTCCTATTAGAAAATAACTTTAAAGAGAATAAGAATTTCTTAAAAAGTTAGAAAATATTATATAATTACTAGGATATAGTATTAAGCTTATAGATAATAGTACTCTTCTTAATAAGCTATATCTTATATATTTTAGAAGATATTTTTTTATAATTTCTCGTTTATATAAGTATTTTATTATTTAGTTAAGACTAGCGAGATAAGATTATCGTTAGTTTATTTAAGAATTTTAAGTAGATATTTATAGAAATAAATATATATATTAAAATAATTAATCGATTTCTTCGGGTACTTATATATAATCTAAAGTTTCGTATAGAATAATTTTAAAGACTTATATTAGTAAGACTAGTATTATTCGATATTATTTATATTATCGGTCTATTTTATTAATTAAAATTAAAATATAAGTTAAGATAAACTTATTTTAGATTTTTCGATATAAGATCTTATAATTATAAAAATATTTATTTACTTTAAATACGCTAGCTCGTCTAAATACTTTTTATCTTTATAGATTACCTTAAATTCTTTAATAATAAACTTTATAATTAATAAGAAAATAATAAGGTTAGCTATTTTAATAAAATAGCTTTTTATAATTTTAATAACCGGCTTTAGCTAGTCTTTTAAAGAAGTATAATTCTTAAAAAAAAGAGCTATTTCGGAAATTAATTCGTTAATACGAATATAGTATTCGGGTAATATTTATAAAAAGAATATCTTTTCGTTTTATCTTAATTCTTCTTCGCTTAAGTCTTCGTCTACTTAAACGCTATTATTTTAAAGAATAATACTATAATCTTAAACGATTTAATCTAAATACTTATTTTCTTAATAACTAAAGTATCGATTAAGATATAGATTAAGACTATAATATAAAATAATACTTATTATTTATTATCGACTTTAGTCTTATAAGCCGCTTTAAGTTATTATTTTAAAACTTCGTTATTATCTTTATATAGAAATATCGTCTTTAATTTCGTAATAACGCGACTCTTTACTTTCTATAACGTTTCTTTCGTTTAGTAAACTTTCTTCGTAGATTTAGATATTTTTTCTACCTGCTTATAAGCTTTTTAAGTATTTAAGTTTTCAGAATACTTATTACTCTCTTTTCTCTTTATACTAGCTATTTTAGAAATATAAGAGAAATTAGAAAAGATATTAAAATAAATCGGAAGTATAGATTTACTATAGATATAAAAAATATTAAATAAAAGAATAAGTTATTAAATATTTATAAATAAGTATAGTTTAAAAAGTTAAATATAATAGTAGGGTCTTAAAAGTAATAGATATAAACGAAAAATATAGATTAACCTTAACCCTTAGTAGGCTTAACGTATTAATACGCGTTAAGCTATATTAAGTCTAAATAAGATCTATATTTTCTTTAACTAACTTAATAAGCTTCTTTCTACTTATACCTAACTATACCTTCCTTCCTATTTATAAAGTTACTTTAAAATAAATAAAGTTAAGATTTTATTTATAGATTTTTATCTAATAATAAACTAAACCTTAGAATACTATAACTCTATAATAACTAAATAAATATATTTAGCTCTATTTTAACTAGTATCTTAATCTTAACTATTTAATACTATAATAATAGCGATAGTATATAAAACCGTTTATAAGACTACCGGTAAGACTCTTTAAAAGACGATATTATATAAGACTATCGTTATTATAACCGGTAATAAGAGTCTAAATTATAAAAAAAAGCTCTTTAAACTAACTATAAGAACTCTTATTATTTTTAATAATAGTAGTAAACCTTATAAAAAGTACCGCTTTAAACCCGGAAATAAGTAATATTTATAATTTAATTATATTATATATACTAATACTATTATAGCTATAGCTCTTTACGAGATTAAAAAATACTAGAAGTCTATCGAGCCTATAATTCTTTTCGCTCCCTTCGTATATATTATTCGTAAGGTCGTTATAGAATATAAAGCGGATTTACGCTTTTAAGCTTTTATAATAGAGGTATTATAAGAAGTAGCTAAAGACTACCTTATTATTCGCTTCTAAGGTATATTTATCCTAATCTATATTCTAATTATTAATTCTAATATATCGATAGCTATTAATCTCGCTTATTTCTACGGAAAACGGGTTATTATTATATAGAAAGATATAAAGCTTATTAAGTAGATTATTAAAATTATAGGCTCTTTTATAATAAGAATAATAGCCTATACTTTTAATAAGAAATAAGTTAGATTAAAGGGGGAGAAGATTAAAAAAAAAAAAAACGATTTAAAATTCACTCGGTAACTTTAGTTTTACGATTAAGATATAAGTTAAGATATATATCGTCTTATAGCCTAATATAAATCGTTTATATCTAGAAGTATTTAAATAGTAAATTACTTATAGGTACCCGATTACTTATAGATACCCGATTACCTATAGGTACTTATATACCTATAGGTACCCGTCTACCTATAGGTACTTAATTACCTATAGGTAATCGGGTCCTTAGGTAGATTACCTACCTGCGGGTAATCCTTAGAAGTACCCTTAAAAGCTTATTTTCACTAGCTATCTTCTATCTTTCGACTCTAGAGCAGAGCACCTTGAACACAAACACGGGTTTAAGTTAACTAGATACTTCTCACGATATTCTGGTTCCATGTAGGTGAGTTCAACTACATTTTACTCGATCCTGCCGTTCCATAGAACGAACCCTTCCCGGGATAATGTGATAGTCTCTTGCTTGATATTAATTATCCTCCCTTCACAAAAAGGCAGAACCTAATTACTGGGCTGCCGGTCTAGTCCTGTTAAGTTTTTGGCAGATTAACAAAGCAACTTGGATTAAATTATGAGGTGCTATACATCTAGACATGCTCCTGATTAGCACAATAACATCCAACGGGCTCGGTAGACCCGACTCCAGGTCAACCTTACTGCTGGCCAGCCGAGATTGCTTGGGAGTATTCAACTACACTGCAATGCGACCGGCGGGGGCCCCGGGCGTTGAATTAATCTATTGCTAGTTCTTGAAAAACCGAGCCGTAGCCGCTGTTCAATATATCCCCAAGCCGAACCGCCTTTCGTCCCAAGCATCCATCACGGTCACAAACTGACCCACTTGCAAACACAATCAGCGTCCCTTCACGGCAGCCTTCATCAACCTTGCGATGCTATATGTTGATGACTCCAATGTGGCGGACAGCCTCCTCAAGAGACGGTCGCATATTCCCAGGGCGTAAAATTTGAAACACAAACCCTATTGATGGTTTTGCTAACAACAGAGGTTGGCTTATCACTCCTAGAATAATTACTTTCTCTGCCCCTCTACTGATGGAGCAGAGTCTCAGGCCAACCGTACTGTACGTCTGTTCACACGATGATCCCTCGCAAATTATATAACCTTATATAGCGGATGGCAAGGTCCACATGATCTCTAGACCCCGTGGGTCCTTGAAGCTCTTGGTATAACTTTTGTAAGAGAATTGTCAGATAGCTAAGATCAAGCTCCAGATGTCTGCTGCTTCAGAGTTGTATCCTCTCCCAGTCCCCAGTTATTATCTACAATATAGTCAAAGATGCCTGATCAGAGAATATCCCGTATTATATTCCAAACATGACGTCGTCCATCATGTGAATCCTTTCTCTAGCTAGAGCTGCCCATATACTTGTTTGATGTGTAGCAGAAATCAAAGCTGGAGCAAAGACTGCAGCATACGTACTTGGTACAATATATCTCTGACGTATGATCATAGTATGAGATTCTGGGGAGCATAGTATATGCATATGTTGAAAATATCCTCAACACATCCTCGGAAGACCTTGGAATTCTCTGATGTTTGAGCATAAGCTCAGCATATGCTGGAGACTTGTCATTCCCGCTATTGCTTCTGCCATCAATCAATCATCCCGTCTCATGTCCATACATGTAAGGGTAAAAGAGACTTTAATGTCATGTCGAAAGCCGCCCACTAAAATCAAGCGTTGATCACGACAGCTGACCATACCACGGCCAAGAGATGGAATTGGTACACAATTGCCCTTGAACAGCAACGACAGTGCCCGCATGGTGGACTGTCTTCTGATCCCGTCATTGCCCTGTCTCTGTCATGTAGTTCGTCAAGCCTACACTCGAGTTGACCAGGCGCAGGAATTCCCATCCGGCGTACCTAGGTACACTGTAGGACAACCGATCTTTTCCCGGACGGCAATGGAATTAACCTTGGAAGGGTTTCGCTTCCCTTGCTTACTTTCAAAACACAAACCACCCCATTCCTCAACAAAATGTGTACAGCTTGGTACATACTCAATCATAAAAGTCCCGCATCCCATCCCCACCCCTTTCTCTGGTTCTCCCTTAGCATCTGGTTCTAGCAAGAGATACACAGTCTAGTTAATCAATGACCAAGAATGTTTTTGCGGTGTACCTTACATGTACTACGTACCAGTCTGGTCCGTGCGTCATCTGCGCGGTATGAAACCAAAGTGCAACCGACCAACCATATGTTTCCTAGGCAGCCATCCTCCATCGTTCTCCGTCTTGAACATCACAAGTATCCGTCAACTTGGACATATCTACAGCTTGACCTTCCTCCTCGCCTGCTTCACAACTCTACATTTTTCACGTCACAATGAGCGCAAACCGAAGCGACAGCGACAGCGATGGCGACGGCGACGGCGACGGCGACGGGCTGTTACCGCCGCTTCCATACGTCCCGGGTGCTTGCTTCCGCATCAAATCTCACCGACCACCGCATCCCCTGGACACTGGACAGTTTTACCGAATGCCTCCAATCGAGCAATGGAACTGGAAACCATGGTCCGAGTCTAAAGACATACCCAAGACAATGCTTGAGAAGTGCCTCAAACATCCCCCTATCGTGACAGATACACCTAAGGACCAGGATATCCGCCACCTAGTAATCACGCGCCAGATACGCTGTGGTGAAGGCTTCGATGCTCAATTAGTTGAATGCCACCTGGGTAACCCGAAAGACAGGCTTGTTGCGAAAATCTTCGACCCCCTCTACCTTAATCTCGACGGATATGAGAACTATTCGCCCACATACTTTTGCGAGCGTCACTACTCCTGCGAGGCAGCTGCCTACCAGAGGATTAAAGAACGAGGGCTTGATGGGAGATTCACCCCTAGATTCGAAGGTTCCTGGTCCTTCGAGATACCTGTGCGGGTTGACAAAGATCGCGAAGTCCGTCGCGAGGTCCGCCTGATTCTGCAGGAACTCATTCCGGGTGATACAGTGAAAGCTCTGATTGAAAGCAAAGCAGCGCAGAAGATCAACCCTGCCGTCCGGATGGAACTTCTAGCCCAACTCATGGAGACCTACAGCCACCTTCAATTCATCGGAGTAAAACATAAGGACACATATACTCGGAATGCCATGGTCTATAAGGATCCCAAGGATGTGTGGCATATCACATTGATCGACTTCAGTCACTCCGGAGTATCGGGGACTCCAACTTCTAAGTGGCGTCATAAGCACGCGGAGCTACCAATGTCTCCGATAGCCATATGCTGGGGTAACTGGCCTCTCTATCCTCTCGAGGACATTGAAGAATATTGGATAGATCCGAAATATCGTGACCGAAGTGCGAGGCTTTGCTGGATGGATAAGAAATGGGGAAAAGCTAGTGCGAAATCTAGCCGGTATCAGCCTGTCGACGAGGCTAAGTTATATTGATACAATGCACTCAGCGGCTACATACCAGGAGGCTACTGAGCTACCAATCGGGCGGAAGAACTCAGACGAGTAGCTCATACACTTACTTATATACAACACATTCTGCATGCATTTCTTCCAGCGTATGCGGCGATGCTAAGCGCTTCTTTAAACTTGGGAAGGGTATTGTTGAATCTTCCCGCCTTGCGGAATGTTCCGAGTCTCAAATTTTGACTGTCCTGTCTTTCAAAAGCTTTTGTCTGGCGTTTTTTTAAGCTGAGTTTTCAGGTCAAAATTGGGTTGAACTATGAGAAGCTCAGGGTCTTCAAAGAAACCTCCAGATCGAGCAAACGCCTAGACGAAGTTACGAGCAGGGGGTAACTGCGGATGTTCTCCCTTGCTTGCTTTTTATACACAAATCACAATATTCCTCAGCAAAATATGTACATCCTGGTACATACTTGAGTACTAAATTATAAAAGTCCCGCATCCCATCCCCTCCCCTTCCTCTAGAGTTTTCCCTTAGCATTATGTTTTATGTAGCAAGAGATACACAACCTAATAACCACGACCAAAATGTCCTCTCCAATCAATGCCCCCATCAGCCGGTGTGGGAATCCCACCTGTCCCAACCAACCCGACTCATCAAGCAACGCAATCAATCCTGTCCCAGCCTTGAAACTCTGTACACGATGCCTCAGCACGGCCTACTGCTCCCGTGACTGCCAGGCAGCCTCCTGGCCGAAACACAAAATCATCTGCATGCGTCCCAATTATATCATCAAGTGCCACCTTCATCCCGATCATATCAACAACCCTGCTGTCATCCGAACGCTGTCCTGCCCCGCGGATGGCGACTTCTACACCATGCATCTCGCCCTGCAGCTAGCATTTGGCTGGGCTACGACGCACTCCTTCGACTTTGCCGTCCTCAACCCAAGCTACAGCCCACCTACCGACGTCATGCAGATGGTGGACAGGTTAGGCAGGCAACATGGCGTCGGCGGAGGTGTGAACCCGGCTTTGGAACCACCAGAGTACCTGTTCCGCATCACCGACCCTGTCGTCCGGACCCAGTTCAGCGGCATCGACCGGATGCATGAGGGACAGCGACAACACCCCCACACGAAGGAGAAGGGGGCGGACGCGTACAAGCTACATCAGTTGTTTGAAGACGCCAAGTGGCAGGGGAAGAAGTTGGTCTACACCTATGACTTCGGAGACAACTGGGAGCACTTCCTGACTGTCGAGGGGCGTTGCGACCGCACAAGGGACTTCCAGGTACTCTCGGGCACAGGCCACTACGTTGCCGAGGATGTGGGGAGTATACCGGGCTGGGAGAATCTCAAGGCTGCTTATCAAGCTCGCAATCCAACCTCGGAGCAAAAGGAGAGGCGTGGATGGTTTGAGAACATGTCGAGCAATGGCAATCAAAGAGGTCTGGCTGGAGATCGCGTCAACCTCTTTGAGAACAAGGACGAGATCAACAGAAACCTGCGGTATGAGAACATCTGCGATTATTTCGAACGCCATGCCGATGAGCATGAGAACAAGAGCGCGGCGAGGCTCAAATGGCTTACCGGAAAACGTGGGTGCTGAGGACGACTCATCTCATTCATGCTTACGATATCGCTTATGTAGCGCTAATAAGAAGACATGATACATGGCTCCCTTCTACCAATTGAACCCATTCAGTTCGACCCACGGCGCACTTCATAAGGTCTCTCACGAACTACATCAGCGACATACGAGGCCCATTGCTATGGCACCTCGAATTTCTGCGCTACCTGCTTGCTGCACAACGACGGACGACATAGCGCCTTGGAGCTTGAATGAGCGTGTAGCATCATTTTTAGACGGTGTCTGTGGCTGCATTAGCCTTGGTCAAGACAGAACCCATGCCTTGGATGCCACAGGAGCATAACAACCTACGTCAACATCCCTGATGGTTGTGCGACTAGAGACATGAAAGGTATTCACGCTCGATGTTGCTTCGTCGATTATGTTCCTTCACATATCTCTCCCAATATTCATCGCAGACCCTCTCATACCAATTGAGCTTTCGCTCAATGTAATCGAGCTTCTCCGTGAGCATCTCTTGCAATGCCCCCATCGTGGCTCCCTTGGCCGCCTCCACGTCAAACCTTGGGGTCAACTCATCCTCCAACTTGCGACTGACTTGGAGCCTGACGCAATCCAAGAACCGTTCTGTCGTCTGCTGGTATTTCTTGTCGTCTGAAGAGATGGCTTCCAGCTGACTCAAATTCTGTGTCAAGCTTGCGACATCCTTGAGAAGTTTGATCTTGTCTGCCTCCACGGCTAGTGCTTGCCGGGCTTCCTCCTTTGCTTCCTGAAGGCTTTGTGTTTGTTCACCTATACACTCCTCGAGCTCAGAGATCCTCCTATTTGCTCCAGCCTGGATTTCTAGGCGAATCTGTCCCGCCCCTTCGAGCTCCTCCTCAAATTGACGCGTCGCTGTCTCAAGCTCGAGGATCCTCCTGCTTGCTATGGTGTAGGATTCTTGACGAACTTCTTCCGCCTTGTTGAGCTGCTCGATGTGGTCGTTGTATTCACCCACAAGATTCTGGAAAAACCTATCGCTATTCTCCCTCCCGTTGTTGATTGTGTTAATCGCCTGGGTGTGAGCTTGGTAAAGCCCATCGATATCTTCGCGCAGCGAGCTGGCTTCCCTGGTATGCTTGTCCATCTCGGCCAATGCCGCCTCTATCATGGCCGGGATCTTGTCACGAAACTGTGAAAGCTCCTTTTGCAGAGCTTCGATATGGCTCGCACTCGTCGCGTATTGTGCCTTCTGCTCCTCAAGAGCCACTTCCTGGTTGAGGGATGTGGCAACGAGTGACACGATCCGGTTTTGCGCGTCATGAAGTTGGTCTTTGAGTCTCGTCTCCTCCTGTCCCTTAGCTTCGAGAGAAAGGCTCAAGGTTTTGACTTCGGACTCGAGTGTTTCAATGCCTTTCGTGTGTTTCGCCCTCTCCTCCTGAAAGGTCACGTCCTGGTTGTGCTTCGCAGTAGTGATTGACACTATTTTGCCCTCAAGGTCACGAAGCTCACCATGAAGCCTTTCGATCTTGCTTTCGAGACAGCAACGAACCTCCGCGTGTTTTTCTTTCTCTTTCTGAAGAGCAATCTTGCCAGATTTGGCCGCCGTGTCTCTCGCCTCCTTGACTAAGTCGAACTTAGCCCTGAGCTCGCGGAGCTCCTCCTGCTTTGTGGCTCCAAGATCGCGAAGCTTCTCCACGTGCTTTGCTTTCTCCTCCTCGAGAGCAACCCGGCTAGCTTCAAGTGCCGTGTCCGCCTCTTTCTTGAGTGAGGCGATCTCGGCCTCGAGGCCGCGTATCCGGGTTTGGAGTTTTATTTCCTCCTGTTCCTTAGCTTCGAAAGCGAGGCTTAAGATTTTGACCTCGTCAGTCTTGAGCTGCCTCTCCCTTTCAACTCTTTTACGCCATGTTCGATAGATCTCGGCCTCGGCCTCGAGACTGCGTCGTTCCTCCGCGTGATTTGACCGCTCTTCCTGAAGAACATCTTCGGTAGCTTTCGCTGCCATGGCCGCTGCGGCCGCCTCTTGCGTGAGTGATGCGGCCTTGGCTTCAAGTGCACGAAGCACCTCCTTGTGCCGTTCTTGCTCTCTTTTCAGTGCAGTCTCGCTGTCTTTGAGCTTGCCCCATGCGCGCCTCTCTTTTTCGAGATAGTCGGCCGCGTCTTCCGCGCCCTTGAAGAGATTCTGAAGCTCCTCGTGCTCTTTAACTTGTTTGTCCAATTTGGCGCGCAAATCCTTGACGCTTCCCTTCAGTGCGGCGATTTCTTGGTCCCGCTCAATTCTCTGAAACTCAAGTTGACGCTTGGCGCTGTCAACATCTTTTAAGCCAGCAAGATCGGCCTCCAACCTGGCTATTTTGCCTTGCAGCTCGTCGTCTTTTCTCGCGCCATCTTTTGTGTTATTTACGTGAGCCGGTGCAACCGAACGGAGTTGACTCTTCAGTTGGTCCTTCTCCGCAATCAGCTGCATGTTCTTCTCCTGCAGGTTTGCAAGGTCGACCTCGAGACCCTGGGCTTTCTCCTGGAGGGCTTTCATCTCTTGAGCACGATATGCTGTGGCCTCACCTGACCTTTCGCTTGCTTGGGGATTATGTAGAAGACAATCTGCAATACCCCAATCTTCCTTTTCTGGGGCCTCAAATTTGTCACACTGCCTCGATGACCTTTTGTCCACACCGGACTCGGTGTCCTGTGATATCAAGTATTTCTTCGATATCAAGCCCATATCATGACACTCTTCATTTTCTTTATTCCTCTCAATTAGTTCAATTTGGTCGTCCCGGGCAGACCATTGTTGTGTGTGCTGCTCCTTGAGCACTCGGGGGTGTTGTTCCGAGCCATCTACGAAGCCTGGTTGGATGTCTGAATGGCTCTCAGTCGGCTTCTCGTGCGAGTCCCGAGCTTGTTCATACAGAGGCAGGGTGTAAGCTCCACCGGCGGCGGTCCATGTACACATGCCACTCATGCCGTTGCTACATCCAGGTCAGTATATGTCACAGGTTTATGACGATCATAACGTGGAACCGCTTACTAGAAGCAATTCGCACAGCGACCCCCCAAGTAATCCCTCTCTGTACTAGTAGGCGAAACGACGCAGCGGTCCCAAAGGCCGTGACCTTTACGGCAATAATCACACGAAGTGACTGGTTCCGCACCGGCTACCTGGCTGTATCACTTCAAGTCAGTGTTTGTCCCTGAGATATTGCCCAAGAATCCCGCCCAAGTTCACATTCTAGCTACCAGAGCAAGGACTCAAGTTGACTGACCAGAGGGCTGCCCGGAGGTTACGCGACGCGCCATTTCCCAGCTGGAAGGCTTCACGTTGAGGGCGATGCACCAGCTGTCGTGCCACTGGTAAGTGGAGAAGAGGAGTGTGGACCTCTAGCATGTCGGGAAGTGTCTCAGGCCATCTTTTGCGCACCACGTCGTAGGTATCCTTCGTGGCCTCAAATGCCGTTGTAGCTAGGAGATACGTGAGCCAGGGAATGTAAGATGGCAGGGTGAGCTAACACGTACGCGCAGCAGCCTGGGGGTGCACTCCAGCCTGATCAAGTGGTCCGGGTTCCGCTAGGATGACATCGTCCACTGGGCTCAGAGGCGTGCTGACCTTGCTGGACCGATTAGCCCTGGCTTCCTCTTGACAAGTCGACTTGACTGGCCCGCGTGGCTTGCTTGCGGCGGCTGAAGCCGTCAATATCCTCGTCTTCAACATCAAAAGCCGTTCTCCCTTTTGACTCAACTCGGCATTTGCTCTGTGGAGGCTGTCACGTAATCCGTCCCTCTCCTGTTCAACCTCCGCGAGGCGAGACTTCAGTGCCTGAAACTCGGTGATCCCAGCTTTGTGTTGAAGATGCTCGTCGTTAGGCTGAGAGCACGATGATGTGGGCGTTCGTACGGGCACGTCGTTAGAAACGTCCCCGCCTTCGGCGCCGGCAACTTGAGACTCACGAAACTTCTGACTGGGGCGGCAGATCCGCCTCGGTCTAGAGGACGAGGCTCCTGCGACGTCACTTTGGACCCAGGGTATAGGTGATTCAGTCCTTGAGCTGTCCTGAGGGGCGAGCTTTGGCCGAGACCTCATGCGGGTGGCTCGCCTTGTACGCTTTTTGGGTGCCTCCTCATTTCCATTGCTATTATAGATGCTAGCCTGTCTCTGTCTCTTCCTGTTCTGGGTCTCATCACGATCGCTTGTTGCAGTAGGGTTTGTGGAAGGGCCGTCTGTGATCGCGTTTGAGTCCAATGAGGCTGGACTATCATCACCACCGGTCAGGTCGATGACAGGAAAAGGTCTGGAATACGAATGAGAGATGGGCGGCTGCCCTGTTTGCTGTACCACTCAAGAACCCAATATCAGCCATTACTCAGGACTTGATAAGGTATAATGACGTGTTGAGAAACATCCAGAGCGACAACGGATCGACCATCAGCTGGATCGTGATATATCGAATGGACCGTATAAATTCTGGACTGGCAAAGACAAGGTAGGGCCGAGGGGAGGGGGGTCATCGAGTCCCTGGAGGGCCTGTTTGAGGATTGAAACAAGTGAAGAAGAGACTATGCAGACAAACCTCTGATTGTCGCCGTTCTTTCATTTTGAGCCCTTCCTCGCCCTCCCCATCAATATTTTGATGGCACGTCCCACTGCTGACTGACTTCATGCCTTTCTCGTCTTTATCACTGCCAGCATCCGACAAGGGGACTATAACTTCAATACAGTCCAAACTAAGTGAGCCGTCTCCGTTGGGGCTTTCAGTCGGAGGTGTTAATCTTGTCTGCCTTGCCTTTGGACGTAAAGGATACCTGTTTGTGGTGCTGTCTCTGGTGGGTTGCAGAAGCGAAAGATGGAGGGGACATCTGGAGAATGACCGTGACTCAGCCAACAGCAGACCGGCGCAAGGACATGGTGCAGAACCAACATGTAGAACCAACAGGCAAGAAATAGGCTGGGGTAAACATGTATTGATTGTCCAATGATAAAGGCTTGTTGGTTCTGGGCCAATAAGGACGACGTCGAGTCGTTACAAAATTGACCAATCGCTTGAAAGCATATCAGATAGGTATTCGAGTGCATACTATTCCAAGGTTGAGTTATGTGAATTTTCCCCTGCAATCCGGCAGGGCTCAGTCACAGCTGAACCCCGCATCAATTTCAACAACAATTATAGTGAACAGAGTCTGACGCAGTGCTTGATACCTAGGTAGTTATCAATTGAGGAGTAGAAAGGAGGAGAAAGTGATGTATCAGAAAGCCTCCATGATGATTCTAGGTAGCTTTCTATTCAACAACTATGTAAAAGCTCAGGCCTCCGGGGCTGAGATACCTGCATCTCCGGAAACCGATGCAACAACACAACCATACTATGTAAAGACCCATGGACAGTAAATTGAAATAATTTTTCACGCATATCTCGCCTAACCGGCACCAACAGGAAATGGCACACTATAGTCCATTTACCTCCCGGGGGCTACCATGTTCTGGGGAGGCCCACCATTCCCGGAGATTGTGCCGACCTGTTCTGAGGCCCGAAAACTCTTCCTGAACAACTACTGTTTTACATCTCCGTGGGTGGATCTACTTGCTGAACTAGACTTGCTGTTTTGTCCGCATTTCAAGCCAATCTCTAGACGCCACATTTGAGTGTGCTGTCAACAACGTAAGTAAACTAACGATTTCGTGAACCTGAACAAGCCTATACGTTTCTACAGAGTGGTGCAAATGTGCCTGTAGCATATATCAGTAATCATGATCAACTTCGTGAATACTTTGACCCCTATAATGTACCTATGCTGGCAACCATTTCTGGGACCCCTGCATTTGGCGGTGAGTTGGAAGTCAGCATATTATATGTATTTTCGACTGTTGATTGCAGCCCTTGCTATTCCATTTCCTTTTTTGGTTGCCTCCGTGTTAATCACAGCCTAACGGAAGCCTACATGCGTTTCCGAGACTATTGATTCCACACGATGTCCACATAGACGGGCCGGTCCGTTGGTCATTCACTCTCCGATCCTCAAGCCTGACCAGGGCTCGTGTTCATCTGGGAATCATTGATATGCAAGTCAACAAGGAGTGAGAATCACACAGTACACTAGGCGATTACGAGTGCACAGTGTTCTCGTTCGCGCTTGGAAGCTGGACATGAGACAATCCATCCCAAACACCGTGCGTAATAATACCGGCCCGACCATGTACATCTGAACAGTTCCATCAATCCTCACACACAAGTTCGGAACAGACCCGGGGCCGGGTGGTGGCGACCAACCATCGGCTTGTTGCATGCACATGTGGACAACACAGGGACTGCCAGCGGTCAATACTATTGACTGGACTGGGAGGAAACATTTGGAAGACATGTAAAGTCGCCTCCAATTTCAATTTTGCATTGGGATAATCTCTTGACCTGATACGGATCCATGAGCATTTGATGCAGCTGAGGATACATACATGTACTGTTGCGAAAGACCCCGTCAAACGGATGAGTTCAGATGTGAGGTATCATCCTATGATACCAGACTATTCATATTCTTCTCATTAGTCAGAACAAGGCAGGTGCCCTCACATGTTTTAGTATTTGCGTAAACTATAAAACTTGCCGCTTCTCTGTATAGGACTACCTCTGCCCTGCTGTAGTAATATCGTACTAACTTGAAGTGGCAATATAAACCTTTCAGGGTTAAAACCGACGAACAACTCACACTGAAACACTAGCTCCGCCAGCATGCTATTGCCAGCAATTGTTCCGTTTCTCCAGTACCAGAACCCAATCATAGTTCAGCACAGCTCAAGCTAACTTGCGAATTCAATCTGGGTTCTCAGCAGGGACTCTATCTTCTCGGTCGTTTTGTCGATATTGTGTTCAGACTCGCTCGTACGTACTCACCCTCTAATAAAAAAATATGAGGGCATATCACGGCAGAGGACGTAATTACCTCGTAATTTCGTCCACACTCATCTACTGTTTCTCGACAGCCGAGAACTTGGTATCCTCCCTCGTGGCTGCCGGTCCGCCCGCCCGGGGGATTATAACATACCATGTCCATAAAACCATGTCCATAAACAATGATACCACACTCACGAGGTCTGTGAACACCTAATGAGGGTCTAGTTTCTGACATCTCACGGCTGCGAGAATTCAGCTGCATGGCATCCTTTGAGGAGCTAACAGGGTTCTGACCTGTTTAGTTTTCCTACTCCGCGGAATGAAGCCGGTCCTACATTCGGTCAAGAGAGTGGAGAGGAAGGGAACGAAGAGAAGGGAAGTCAAGGTGTGTCCCAGAATTGCATCTGTGGGTATTCCGGGTTGATTGTTATCTCCGAACAAATGTTGGTACATAGCTCCCGTTTCAATCCCTGTGAGTGGGAGTCACAGCAAGACTTAATCCAACAAAACCTTGGAAGTGCGGTAATATATCCAGTAGAATGCCGAGTGCCAACTTGTTATCAGATAAGATGAGTCCTCGTGGGGATCCCTACAGATATTGGGACAAAAAATGCAAATGGTGTGATATGCCAGTCAAGATTGGAGAGACAGGAGGCCTGTGTATGGTGTCACCATTCCGCTGCCAATTGAGGTTATTGCTCGAGCAGCCAGCGCTGGGAGGGAGTGAGTGCGTGGTAACTGAGTAAATGCGATCCGCCTGGCGTGAAGATTGACGTCTGTCGTTGTTATGTTCTTAAATGTGGAGATGCTGTGGATGTCACAGATGTGCCAGGGGAGGAGGCCCTTGATTACGTGCTAACGGAATGGCTGGCCCGGTGCCCGGATACCAGGGTAGGTACTGTCGATCTGGGCGCTAAAGACGGGAGTCTCCCGCTGCGTAGAAACATCCATGGATACTCTCTACGCAATAATTACTTTACTCTCGCGATCATGCTGCCATGTCCAAAGCTACCAGACCCTGCATGTCTCATTCTGCAATGTGTTATATACAGCGCTGTCTTAAGCAAGGGCACAATCAGCTTCGAGGGCGTCTTGATGTTCATGGCAAACTGAGCGCCAGATCCAGACCCTCGCCATTGGCTGAACTTCTCTACATGCAGGTGGCCAGTCAGACTGCGGTATCGACACAATCGACACAGCGGTATTTGGCATGACGATTCCATAATGTGACATGCTCACGAGATAATACCAATGTTCACAACTGACACACAAAACTATTGAATTCCAGCAATATCATGCAAGTGTTATCTTCGCCGCCCTCGGAAGTGTACTGACGAGGTGTTGGAAATCCAGTTGGCCCCTGGCGCCATAAGCCGTAATCTTCGGCCTGTTTCTATGCCGGCAGGTCACTTCACTTCACCTCACCTTATCTTACTTCAATTTCATCACCACCCAGATAGACTGCCACAACAGTCAATTCTGGTCTATCGATTGAAAGGACTTTGGATGCATAACGATGTCGACCGCCAGTCAAGAAGAGAGGCCTTTGCTGGGTCCCAAGAGCGATGGTCTTGAGCAGAAGCACCGCCGGCGTGTTATCGCCGTGAGCTTTACCATGGTCCTTCTGACCGACTTTGCTGCCTTCTTCTTAGACGCGCCCCAGACGAGCATCCTAGAGGGCAATATTTGCGGCCGTTACTACCAGCACACCTCCAACCCGGCTGACAGGGATTGTGGAGCTGGCCCTGTCCAGGCCGAGCTTGCCACTGTCAACCAGATGCTCAACACCTTCAACCGTTTGCCAGGCCTCTTCGCGGCCATCCCCTTTGGCATCATAGCCGACCGCTACGGCCGTCGCCCCGTCTTCGTCTTGACCATCCTAGGCGCACTCCTGCAGGATGTCATCTCCAAGATCATTCTCTGGCGGCCCGACCTCTTCGCACCGCGCCTTATCTGGCTGTCCTCGCTTGCCACCTTCGTGGGCGGCGGGGATGCCGTCGCCAGCTCCATGGTCTTCCTCGTCGTCGCCGACGTCGCCCCGCCACACCAGCGAGCAAAGTTATTCTTCCTCCTGACTGCCTGCGAACGTGTTGGGGAGATCGTGGCTACACCCTTGAGTGCCTTGCTTATGTCTATCTGGACCCCGTGGATACCGTACCTCCTGTACAGCCTGTTGACTCTGATCGCTGGCATGGTTCCTCTCCTCTTTCTGCCAGAGACCTTGCGAGGGTCGAAGACGCCGCCTGGAATGGAAGCGGAAGCGGACACGACTTCGTGCGAGTCCGACCCAGGTGCTGGCGAAGAATTGCCCGCGTCAGCGGATGGGACGCCGTCGACATCCACGCACCACGCTTTCATATCAAAGTTTCGGCCTCTGGTCAAGCACAACGTTATCGCTGTTTTGTTGGCCTTCTTCGTTTCAGCATTGGGGCGTCAGTCAACGAGTTTCCTCTTACAGTACATTCGACAGCGATTCAATTGGAGTTACGAAAAGGTGCGTACTGATATGGGCCTATACCACCCACCAGACCAGGACCCCTGATTTACTAACCGTTGCGTCTTGACTCCAGGCTAGTGTGTTGCTCACACTTCGAGCTGCTGTAGACTTTGCACTGCTCCTGGTCGGACTCCCAGCCCTCCACAAAGTCCTCGTCAAGCGCGACTCGGGTTCCCAGGGCAAGGATCTCTTCATCAGTCGTATTTCTGTCGCCTTCTTCGCCATTGGCTCGCTGGTCATCTCACTGGCTCCGGTCGTGTCTCTAGTCGCATTAGGCATCGTCATCTTTGCTTTTGGCTCTGGATTTGCGCCTGCCGCACGCAGTCTCGCGACCACCTTCGTCCACCAGGACGAAGCAGGGCTGCTCTATACCGCACTTGCTATAACACAGACGGTTGGGGGACTTATAGCAGGCCCTTTGCTAGCTCTCTCATTTCGTTGGGGCCTTAGCCTTGGGTCTCAGTGGACTGGCATCCCGTTTACTCTGGTCGCTGGCTTCTTTGCCTGTGGATTTGTTGCGGTCTGTTTTATACGGGTGTAGTTTGGATGAGTTTGGTCGAGCCGTAGATGAGCACTTTTATAGCAGGCAAAGCATGCATCTTTCCCTTGTCGCTCATTACCACCTGGGCACCCCTGATGCAGCCCCACGTCAATATGACCGCCCGGAATTTCCTGCATTGTCCACGTAGAATCAATGCAACTTCAAATTGTATAGGGGTACCTAGGTATTAGTGGCATAGCACGGTTTACACTTCCCATAAATAGACTACATCAAGGTATGGGATATAACATCTGTGTTATCTGTTTAGGCATCGTGCATATATGTTGATTACTAGTCCTTTATAGCACATATGATATTACCACAGAATCGCACGGAGAAGCTTGGGGTTTGGATATTGAAGTGTCCGCTGTTTGTCACAACTGCCCACGATGGTGAAATAGTTCGATCAAGGACTTTCGGTCCCACCTGGGCATATCGAGTTCGGGATGAGCCATTCCGCAAACCACCCCTCCCCATGGGGAATCTGCGGAGTCCTTGCTGCTACATTAGCCCCATTACCCCTTTTCTCCGTAGCTGATGGCGACGCTCGCTCCCGAATGTGCCGAAAAGTCTCGGAATCTCGAGTGTGACCACGTCGGGCACCGTCTCAATAGAGCGCCACGACAAAGCGAGGTCCACAGGATGGCAGACGAGAATCATAAATATACTATATATATACCTTACTGGCAGGTAATCAACCAGGACCTCAATCTTTATATGGCAGCAGGAGGTTTCCAGTAATAAGTCCGGGATCCAGTCGCAACGATGAGCCGACCTGAGATCATATGCCAGTTGCTGCTCTGGCTCACCACCACAGCGAGTGCTGCTCTTATTGGATCAGCCACGCTGCATAGATTCTCAACACTTATGTACGAACTATTACATGCAATCGCCTTCGTTCCCCCGCTGACTCCAAACCGCGCAGTGTGTTTGGTGACTCCTACACAGACGATGGACCTGAATATTACACCCCAGAACCGAGCGAAGATCTGGTAAGCGGCTTGTTCACTACCGGATGTTCACGAGGAGAAGGAACTACTGCTGACCTATGTAATACTAGTCTAACGATACGTCAACAGGAGGTCGCATCTGGACAGAGTACATTCAGCAGTATACAGGAGTACGCCTCTACGACTATGCCGTCTCTGGTGCCGTCTGCGACACATATTTCTCTCCATCGTCTCGAAGCGGCGTCAAGCAAGACCAAATCCCGTATTTCCTGAACGACACCCAATATATTGGGAATAGCTCACTTATCAAGCCTGGATATGAGACAATCTAGTAAGTCTTCCCATTGGAGTAGTTACAGACGAAGTCAAGAACCTCCTATAATTCGAATTGTCTTGCTGAACAGACTATGCGCAATTATAGTGCTATATGGATTGGAACGAACGATTTGGGCCCTGCGGCATTCTTCACAGATAGTCGGCTAAACCTCACTATCGTGGACTATATAGACTGCGTCTATGAGCAACTCGACACTCTATACGAAGCAGGCGCGCGAAATTTTGTGCTTCTCAACATTGCACCCCTGAATTACGCTCCTATGTATGCACTGCCCGAAAACGGTGGAACCATCGACAGTCACTTCTGGTTGGACGAGTCCACTTATAACACCAATGCCACACAAGTCAGTGAAAAGATGCGCCAGTACGTCGCCCTTGTCAACAGTATATACAATTACCGGACGCCCGACGAGGTGCAAATCTCAGACCGTTACCCTGAGAGCTCCTTCACCATCTTTGACGTCCACTCACTAGTAAGTACATATCGCCTCACATTACCTTTGACAATCAAGGTTCTCAACTTCGTACGTTCCTGACTTCGTCCTTTAACAATAGTTGAATGACATCTGGCATAACCCCGGGGCATACCTCAACGGCACGGCGCCGCTGAATGTGACTTCAACGATCGATGCATGTGGTAGTGCCTGCAGCAACTCTTCTGTTAGGGACAGCTACATGTGGTATGACACACTTCATCCTTCCGAGCAGACAGACAGGATCATTGCTCGAGAGTTCGTGAATATTGTGAATGGGAATGGCACGTGGAGCAAGACTTGGATATCACCAAGTGCTTGAGAAGGCGAGGGAACCAAAATAGGAGATCGGGTTGCATTATAGCATAAGAATAACTCGTTGGGGTCTGAATTGCTAAGACATACATGGTTACTGTGTTTCTTCGTAGTGAGTGATATTTGCTTCATAATTCTCATGGTGGTACGTACTACGCAGATATGGAATACTATAAGAATATACCTAGGTATATAGTAATTATGAGAGCCCCTCGGGTTGGTCGGGTGGGGGACTCCCCCACTCCTGTGTGATGCTATAGCCCCAACCTTCAACTGCCCCTAGATAAACCTGGAACGCCTGGAATGGGGGCCTACGTTGCCTCCTCGGACGACATTCCCCGCAATCGTTATCCACCGGCACGCCCTCCAATGTCAACACCGCATGTGTTCCGGAGAATAAAACTCCCCAGCTGCCACTGCAGCAGCACATAATGGACCGTAAACTCCGAGACCTGGCGGGTTCGTTGTCTCATTGCACCATTCTGCAAGGTGGCTTGATACTCGTTGATCCTGAAAGACGACACAGACTAGAAGCAGCTGCCACCCAGGAGAGTGTCTAGGACCTTAGACTATTCCATCATGTTGAAAGGCTCCGAGGTTGCCAAGCATAAGTCGGCAGACTCATGCTGGATAGTAATACATGAGAAAGTCTACGATGTCACCACATTCCTAGACAAACATCCAGGGGGTCGGAACATCCTCTTGAGACAAGGCGGTGCTGTGAGTATTAGTCCTCGAAAGCATCGCCCACCCAGAGCCAATGAAGACCGGTGAATTAACAACCACACAATACAGGATGCCACATCCGAGTTCGACAAAGTCCATTCAATGGACATTGTGGAGGACTTACCGGAGGGCAGTCACAAGGGCGACCTGGACCCCTCAACCGCCAATGCCCTCAACGCGGCAGTAAACCCGTCCGCAGCCACGCCCGCCACCGACAGCAAGGAGGTAAAACCCCTCTCATTCTGCGTCACGGCCAGCGACTTCCAGGCCGAGGCCCAGAAGGTCCTCGACCGCCGGTCATGGGTCTACGCCTCCAGCAGCGCCAACGCGGGGCTCTCGCTCCAGGGAAATATCGACTCCTGGTCCCAAGTCTCGTTCCGGCCCCGGGTACTCCGCAACGTCGCCAACGTGTCGACTAGGTCGTCCATGCTGGGCCAGCCCGCCGTCGTGCCGTTCTTCGTTAGCCCGATGGGCACCATGGGCATGTCCCACCCCAACGCGGAGCTTGAGCTCGTGAGGGGGCTGGTGCGAAAGGGCGTGCACGGGATAACATCGACGGCGAGCACGAAGCCACTCGAGGAGATTATAGAGTCCCACGCGGCGGAGCTGAAAGCCGTAGGTGGAGAGGATACGAGTCCGTCGAGGTTGTTCTTCCAGCTGTATATCCCGGTAGATAGGGCAAAGGCGATCACTCTGATCCAGAAGGTGAAGAGGGCGGGTTACAAGGGCCTGTTCATCACCGTCGATACGGCTGTGCTGGGTAAGAGAACGGAGGATAGGAGGAAGCAGGCCGAGGAGGCGTTGGCGGACGGCTTGGATCATAGCAAGGTGTTGGCTCCAGCTACGGAGGATGGAAACGAGAATTCCTTTGCCCCCGCTGTAGGCGCGCGGCCTGTGCCTGGACAGCTGAGTCCCATGGTAACTTGGGAGGACCTGAAATGGATCAGGAAGGAATGGGCCGGCCCCATCGTACTGAAGGGTGTCCAAACTGCCGAGGATGCGAAGCTTGCCGCAGAGAATGATTGCCAGGGCATACTGCTCAGCAACCATGGGGGAAGACAGCAGCACACCGCCCCGAACGCTCTGTCTACTCTGTTGGAAATTCGAACATACTGTCCCGGGGTCCTTGAGAAGATGGAGGTGTACTTGGACGGTGGCTGTCGAGATGGAGCAGATGTTCTGAAGGCATTGGCTTTGGGCGCTACGGCCGTCGGATTCGGTAGGCCTTTCTTCTACGCCATGGCAGCCTATGGCTCTCAAGGTGTTGAAAGGTGCATAGACAGTAAGTCGCGACCTTCTTCTTTGACTTCTGACGAGCGCAAGACGAATGATACTGACAGCTTTGCTACAGTTCTATCCGAAGAGTTGGCCTTGGGCATGGCGTTGCTAGGCGTGACTTCTGTAGACCAGCTGCGGCCGGAGATGGTCAACGCCAGTAAGCTGCTGAACAACATGTGGAGACCAGAGTTGCCCCCGGTATCGAGCCGTTTGTAGATGAATACATTTGATGAGTAGCATCCTTGATTATAGACATCATACCTGTCCTGGTGAACTCATGTATCCACATAAACGGGGACACATAGCTTTCCCAAAGCTGGCGACCAAACATTTATCTGACGGCCCCATTGACGGCCTTGACGATGCGGGCAGTCGAACAGCATGCCCTGCGAAAGCCCTCATATCCAGGCCGGCATAGTTGGACGACGGATGTGGAGATCAGGGTGTGGGCAAGAGTTGGCTCAGCTGATAAGGGCATGGTGCCAATGTTAACCTCGCAGCAAGTCAAACCTGAATACATTGATCAACAAGCAATTCTTCATTAAAGTAAGTATGTAAGCTTTCTCGGCTCCTCTGGTCCCACGTTCGCGGCCAAGTCCTCGCCATTCCCGAAATTTGGTCTCAATCAAGTCAACTTGGACCGAAGGGCGCTTCCAACTTGGAGGGCCTAGCAATCAGTAATTTTCCAGAACCCGCTTCAGTGCTTTCGCGATGTACACTGGAGCACACATCGCTTTATCGTATCGTAACATCATGGTTAGGAGATGGAAGGCTTCAAAGTCTAGCCGTCCAGGACCTGGCCCACTTAGCACCCAACTCGTTGCCTGGGGCTTCTAGGCCGGAGGAGGCGGGATCTACCCGGTCTCTTCTCCGCCGTCTTCCTCCGCTGTGATGAGGCCGTCAGCAGTGGGCTGGCTGTCAGGCACCTCCAGCTCGTCCCCATCTCCCTCGGCCATCTCTTCATCTTGGTCCTCCTCCTGTTCTTCCTCCTGTTCTTCATCTTGATCTCCCTCCTGCTCTTCCTCCTCTTCTTCATCTTGACCCTCCTCCTGTTCCTCTTCCTCCTCCTCCTCGCTCTCCTCGCCAGTCACGCTGCTGGTAGCTGGCGCGACCGAGGCATCCATGCTCCTTCGCAGGTTAGGAAACATCAGAGTGGGCGGTATATCTTGGTCGTAGTCTTCAGGGACATCACTGAGGTCGCTCTCGTCATCCGCATCGTCGTGTTCGGGCCTGGGACTCGCCGCCTCGCTCTCGTCGTCCGCGTTGGCTGCCGCCTCTTCTTCACCTGCTTCATCATCACCACCTTCTTGTTTCTCATCAGCCTCGTTCTCTTCCTTCATCTCAACATCACCGTTCCCAGCCTCACCTTCGCTCTCCTCGCCGCCGTTGGCATCACCGCCATTCTTACCGCTGCCCGCGCTACTGCGTCGTGACTTCCGGCCAGTGGACCTCTCGCTGACAGCGGACTTGGGCGGTTGCTCGGTAGCTCGCGAGACTGCTTGCTCGGCTTTCCGGAGGACATCGGCACGACGGACCCCCACAATCCGCCGGCGTGTGACACTTTGATCCCCCGTATTGGATGTTGACCGTTCCATTTTCTCGCCTCCGTTGACACCCTGGGAAGGTGGCTCACTAGATGCGTGACCGAGAGGGCCAGGTGTATTGTCACCAGTCTTATCGACGCCGTTAGGATGCAGTAATCCGCTGAACTGTCCCTTGTCACTGTGGCCATTGGCCATTTCGGAGTCCCTCACGCGATTACGGTCCTCAATGACCTGTGAGGGGTCCGGGCCAGGAAGCTCTCCAGCAACGTCCTGGTAGAGAACGGAGTAGCAGTCATGGATCAAATCGTCAATCATGCCTGCTTTTGTCAGGCCTCCGTTAAGCTTCTTCAGCTCAATAGCCTCCTTCATGGCCTTCAGCGCGTGGTTATCTCTTTCCTTTTGACCAGTCCATTCGTTGATCCGTTCTGCCAGGATGTCAAATTCCTCGGGGGATATATTCTTGAACACGTCCTCCTCCAAGGGTGGAATCTGGCAAGTGTGACGTAGCAGCCTCGTGTATGCTTGCACGCATGCCGCCCAAAGTTCGTTGAAGTGATAGAAGTCTGCACCCTTCTTGCGAATCTTGCGGAGAAGCAGCTCCAGGTTCACGCAATCGTTCGTGATGGTCAGCATGCGCACTATATACCTCACATACTGCTCTGTGTAGACATGATGCCGGCCTGGACGCTCAGCGTCGCACTTCCACACATTGATGGCCATCGTCTTGGTTACCATATGCTCGCGCAGGACAGCGAAAGCCCCTTGAGCTTCGATGAACTGGCTGGACGTATCGTCTTCTTGAGGCTCATAGATCATACGAGCGTGGCGCATGATAATACGGTGTTGCCAATGAGACTTGTCCTTGTCACGGAGAAGACGCAATGTCTCCACAACATAGCCTTCCCAGTCATCTGGCGACTCAATGGTAACATTCTGGCCACGGTGAACTGCGTAAGGCTGTCGCTGGAGGATCTCGGTGGCTTCCTGAGCTGTCATGCCTTTCGACACGACAAGTTTATGCAATATTGACACGATCTTGTAATGCGGCTCGAGGACAGGGTCTTGGCCATGCCGAGGTTTTGGCAGGAGTGACACCACCTCGATAGTCTTCTCCAGGGCTCTGACAACGGTTTTGACCGTCGGCTGTGACTTCCTGTCCTTCATTTCAAGGGTGTCCTGTGGTTTCTGGTGCATCTTCCACAAGCATTTGGAGAGCATATAGGGGTTCTTCCAGTCCTTTGGCTCTCCCCTCATCGCCCACCTAAACAGGGTGGCTGCGTATTTCCACACTTCGTATTCACTCATTTCTCTGTGCAAAAGCTTCTTGAAAGTACCACTGCCATTCGCTTCAGGGTAGAACCTAGCATAGTCGCTATGCTGGAAAGGCTCCATCGCAAAGGGTTCTCGGCTTGATGCGTACATGCGCATGGCAAACTTGTGGTAGAGATGACATAACTTGTCTTCGTCTTCCTTGGTTTCAGGCGCCCATGTGCGAGAATAGGACAGTGCCAGAGTGTAGCAGTGAATCGCGTGGCGCTGAAATTTGAGCAATTCTGTCCGATCCTTGTTCATCTTGTCAGCGGACCACAATACCGCTTCATCCAGCTCATAGTCAAAACATTCTGCCAACCGGAACCATGCTTCCCACATGTCTGGTGTAAATTGAAGTTGCAGGCGTAGGAACGTTGCTCCTATGCGTAGGTCATCCGTTGCTCCGGGAGTCTGACGGCGATTCAAGTCGACGCCCTTGAACTTGGTAAGGGCAATCATGCCCAGAAGGAAGAACCAGCCATGCCTGGCGAGTGTTGACTCCGCTGTATTGACAGTCATCGCATCCAGTGGCACAGTGCCATCGAGCGCTTGATACAAACGCAGAGGATGTATTGGCTTCTTGAGATATTCCTGGAAGTTGCGGAGGTTGTGCACCATCGGCGTGCTGGACTTGGACTGTCCAATGGCTCCTTGCATGTGCTCAATAGTAGTTTTGAGGTCTGACTTGAGAAGGTCCTTCATGGACATGCGATTTGCAAGAGTAGTGATCTTCTCAACGAGCTGCATCGCCTGTCGCTTCTCGAGCTTCTCAGGCACACAACCGTGATCCTGCACATCCCAAATGCCAACGCCCAGCTTAAGACCGTGCAAGTCATAGAGAACCTGACCCAAATAGTCCTCCCAGTTCTCAATGTTCCTCTGTTTCAGAAGCTCGATGCGCATCATCTTCAAGAAGACCTTGTTTGACGAGCAACACGCTTTTCTCAGTCCCAAGACTTGGTGGACAGCGCTCAAGAACTCGGCTAGGTCATTGTCAGGTGTCTTGAAGACTGACACATTCTGGTATATGCCGACTTTGATCAGGCAATATTGCAGAGTCCACGTCCGGACTTGTAGGTCCCGTAAGCTCTCCAGTAAATTTTTGAACGCCGTAGACTTTGATGGCGCGGGCGTGATACCAAGATTGAATTCGTCCTCCTGCATCACCGAGACATGGATGAGGCAACTCAATCTCGCGAGGGCGGATGAAGTAGACCGTATGTGCTCTTCATCAATGATGTCAAAGGCAGTGTTATCATTCAGTGCAAGAGAAAGTGCTGATACCATCATGTCGTGAATCGACCTGAGCAGTTTCAAGAGAAGTAATTTCCGGGCTTCCGGTGCTGTAGTCAAGTATTGTTCGCTAGCGATGTCTGTGATCACCATCTCAATGCTCCTCAAAAGGCAGGAGAATTGTTTGGTGGTGTACTTGATCGCGCCATATGCATCACTCAGGCGCGACCATAGTAGCAGCCTCAAATCTGTACTGCTACTCACCAGAAACTTCCACAAGTCCTTCAAGCCTTGACTGGCGCAATCCTTGATGGGTACCTTGGAAGGGACTTCAGCTTGTGACCCATCTCCATTAGCCTCGGGCATCTTGCTGGGTTCCACAAAGACACCTTCCGGGTTGAGTACTGGCTCAAGAGTGTCGATCACTGCAACTGGGTCCGCCATCTCCTCTTGGAAGAGGCCGAGAAAGAAATCCATCGTCGTGAGTTTGCTGATTTCCCGGTCAGCTTCAATGGAGGATATTTCAGGCATCACGGCATTGTTAGGAAGCTCGACTTTGTCTTGAGCGGTTGCTGTCAAGTAGTCTCGCAAGCTGTGCCAACAAGAGAGAACATGATCCCGCGAAATGCCTTCAGCCATTGTGGTCGAGAAAACACAAGCCCACAGAAATCGTAGCGACAATTCTACCCCAGAATCAGATGGCCTCGACCGCCTTAATGACGAGGCAAGATCCAGCCACCGACTCAGGCGGCCTTTGGTTCCGAGTCTTATGGAGATATCGACGCGACTATTCGGGTTCGTAATTCGTTCGTAAACATCGAGATAAAGCTCGAATAGCATCTGAACGAGATTATCTAGCTCGTCCAGCTCAGATTCTTTGCCGTCCTGCCCTTGAAGTTGATCAATCTCAAATTTGACTCGGTCATGGATGGCCTCATCGAAATGACTGGTGACTTGGACGACTGCAGTCTTTAGCTGTTCTGTCCATTTCTTCGACATGTAGCTCCGGGATATGGCGAGGACCCAGTCAAAGGCCACATCCTGAGCTGCCAACCAACCCGAATTGACTCTCTTCACAAACGCTCTCACGCCACTGCGATCCTCAAAGCTCGCCGTTTCGGCGACGCGCTGAGCACCCGGCTTCGTGTGCTCCAGGAACGTTTTCATCCCCACAGCCGGGCTGTCAGCCTTAGTTAAAAAGACCTGAGCGGCCTCCTCATCATACGCCGTCAGCGAATCGCGCAAATCGATACTGGCAGTGTGCATAAGTCTCGATGTCCTTTCCTCCAGAGCGCATGAATCAAGGATTTCTCCAATCCTGTTGACACTAGCCTCGTCAGTCACCCCAAGGTTTTCGAGTATGTTCTTCGTCAGCTGGAAAAGGTTTTGATCGGCGCCCTGAAATGGTTGCAACTGTGTTGCCCGCAAGGTCGTCTCATCAACCGTTTCTTCAGCAAGGGTCGTTTCCCGCCTCCTGACACGCTTTGGCCTTTTGCTGTCTGCATTATCTTCCTCTGCCGGCTCTTGAAGACCTGCGGTGGAGATTGAGCGCTTGCGCGATGGTAAAGATACACTCCGCTGCCGACTCTCAGCACTCGCGGCAGTCTCCGGTTGTACATCCTTAGACGCTGCAGATGTCTCTCCTTCCTTGACAGATGTCTTTAACTCAGTTGGCGATTCTATTGTCGTACTCTCTGTGGGCGATGTCTGTGGCTGTTCTGTGACCGGTATCGGGGGTTCGATCTCCATTTGCACATCCTCTTCCTCTTCATGACTTTCCGGAAGCTGAATGACAACGGCCTGCCCAGCGGGGCCGTGTTCATTGACGAAGAAGACCAAGCGCATACCAAGTTGCACCCAGGACAAACTCGGCACATCAATTACCAATCTTGGCAAGCTGACGTCGTCTGGCAATACATTCTGAGACGCCAACTCTGACGTCGGGTTAGGCAAGAAAGGGACAGGATCCAGATACCGCCTCAGAAGTGACGGCATCTCCTTTTCCATGTATGGCCTCATGATAGGATGCGACAGGGCGATGTCATCGGAAAGGACGTGCAGCTGATCCTTGAGTTGCTCACCAGCGAAGCCCTCAGCCAAGGAGGGCGGCTCCACGTCTCCGACAGCTGGATCGTCGTCTAGTTCAATGGCGGCTTCGAGGCAAAATCGACTCATGCGAGCACTATTCAGAAATGCAGCTGTCCGCGCGGTTCTCCTCCAGAGTTCGGCGTCGGATGGGTCCCTGTCCAGCGCAGCATTGAAATCATCGAGGGCCTTGCGGGCGTCGGCTATCACTTCGGGTTCTTCCAAGGCCTCCTTTGCAGAAGGTCCGGCGAGGCGTGACTTGTGTTTTATTCTATCCAGTATAAATTGCCCATGGTTCTTGTAGGAGAGGAAGAGTGCCTGGGGAAGACTAGCATTGCTGCCATCGGCCTCGGTGCCTGTCACGTCAAGACCTGGGGCGAACGAAGACTCGACGGGTAAGAAAGGGGCCTGTTGACTCTCAGTGCGCTCGTACTCGGTGGTGCTCTCTGGTAATTTGAAGATATCGGATAGGAAAAGGGAGTCGTAGGCTTCGGATGCTTCGTCGAAGAACTGGGGACCTTGCGCGTGGAGTTTGAGCGCATTCTGGAAGAGCTTCAGGGCTTCATCGACCTAGTCGCTGTCAGTCGCAAATCATCCCGAAGAGAAGAGACGCTGCCATTCCATACCTGAAGTTCCTTAGTGTTGTCGACTTCATCCTCGATATTCTCCTCAGGTTCGAGGTTGATGGCTGCAAAGGCAGGCTGCGCGTCGTTGGTCAGTATGGGCGCGTCAGTTCGAAGAGATCTGAAGAACTTACCATGGTGAGTTGTGTTTCATACAATAGAGAATATGATATTGAAATCAACGTCAATATGCGACAGATTGACCACCATGACGCAAGCGATAACCTTCCCCTTCGCGTCCGATTGTGTGGAGGTAAAGATACAGATACGGGGTCCGGATCAACCACTTTACGCGCAGCACTGCAAGGCTGACACGAACTTCAAGGTCACGGCGCTAGCGCTTGGCCTGCTGAGACCTCAGCTTTGTGACGCGGTGGATGCATAATGCATAGCCCCTACCCTGCTAGGCCACAGTGGGTGGGTGCCCTGGCAGCTCTAATTCACATTACACGTGTAATGACTGGTGGCCTGTGCACCCCTGGCAACCTGGGCATGTGCAAGCAGGGAGCTTGAAGCTTCAAGCTTCCGGCTTACTGCTTTCCAGGCCCAGGCCTTCCAAGGTTGCGAAGCCGCCCCCACTGTTTCCAACTGTTGGTGCTAACGGCCCACAACAAGGGACGCAATCCAGTTTAGCAGCAGCTAGCAACGCCGTATTCAGGTCCCGGACTGGACAAGTATCGGCCCCAGCTTGAGTCCACGACACTCCAGCTGCCGTCTCACAACTAGCGAACAATCAAAAGTCCTGTCGCATCTTTGATCCTCCCTCCAACGACCGTCCGTGCAGTCCTTCTTAATTCCCCACGATCAACTGCCGAGTACGTGTCCACTGGTATTAATTTCTGGCAGTTTGTTCCATTAAAAGCGACTGCGTACTCAAAGCTGCACGGCACATCTAGATCCAGTTGGTCTTGCGCCGCAAGTGGAGGAAGCCGTCGTCATGGTTGCGCCAGCTGTTCCAGAGTGTGTATACCGTCCTGTAGCCCTCCAATTGACTTGTTGCTGATCTGTCATCTCAATCTTTAGGATCACTGAGGAGATCCTCCAAGAGTCCATCGATGCACGCACCGAGTCCCTCATCTCCCTGCGCGAACTTGGTCCCCCAGATCTCGTCCACCTCCTGAAGCAACCCGCCCGAAACTCTGGGAAACACGTATGCCACGAGCTCGCTCTGTTCTTGTGGGAGACGTACGATTGACCCTCTATTAGATCGGAGTATACCACCATGTCACTGGTGTCGATGCCTCCTCCTCGGCCAGTCTGGCTGCCTACATAAACACCCTCACATACAAGGAGCATGGACAAGCGCAAACTGCCAAGATTGTGGAGGGCGTTTACTGGTATGTTAAAGGCTGTCTCCATGCAGGGCTGAAATTTGGCTAATGGCATCGTGAACAGTTGCTACAATGCCTTTTCCCGACTAGACATGCGAGTCCACGTTACCATCCCGGGAACCGTCGAAAGCTACTGCGTGGATGAGCGAGGCGAGAAGAGGAAGGCCACGGACGACCTTTGGCTCGAAACATACCTGTGCAGCGTTCTGCGCGCTTATTCATACGCTGACGATGGTAGCGGAGACACCATCAGGAAGATCATGGGCGTGCGCCGTTTCAACCCGGTGACAAATACGGAGACTGAGCAGCGCTTCTTGACAGCTGCGGAACAACTGTTTTTCAGGGGTCAGTAACTGCAGTGCGACACAGTGAGGCCAGATGCTAACAATCTTGTAGGATGGCAACTTGGCTCAGATTCCATCGTTCAGGTACCCAATATTGTCTCAAACCACCTTACCACCGGCCTCTTGAAATACTTCGAAACTACCGGTCGTTATACGTCTGGCATCAACCTCTTCGAGAAACTGCGGTCACAGAATGTCGAAGTGGCTTCCCTACTTGCCAGGGTTCTATTTCTGGGCAACGAGGAGGTGGACGGTGTACGAGCATTGCACGCAGCCCTGAAGGAGAGGCCAATGGACTATGTCATGCTCGATACCGAGGCAGAGTTCCTGCTGCGGAAGGCACGGACAGCATCAACCCCCGAACAAAAGGAGGAGCGTCTGCGTATGGCGTTGGGATGCGCCGACCGAAGCACAATCGCAGCACCGAGCGAGTTTGGCACGTGGGCCAGACTTGCTGAAGTATACGTGGCTATGGAGGATTGGGAAAATGCTCTGACCATCTTGAACTCATGCCCAATGTTTACATACCAGGACAAGGACGCACCCCTGATGCCGGAACCAAAGGATGTCTTCCTTCCAACTTTGCCAGAGACGAGGCTGGACGAGATCGATAGCGAGCCGGAATCGAGGTACTCGGAACAGGTCGAACCGAGCTTGCTCAGCCTGCGCGCAGCATCCTACCGCGGCACGTTCAAGAAGGCCTACAGCATCCTAACGGAAATGACCGCCAAGATTGGTTGGGACCAGTTGCTGAAGATCCGGAGCAACGTGTTCGTCATGGAGGATGAGTACCGGACTGAGAAGCAGGATGTTGGCCCACCAGTGCCAACGAAGCGGGGGCCTAGTACCGACGTTCTTCGCGGGACACCGGAACCCACCACGAACGGCGACCAGTCAGACGATGAGGAGGGCTCCGGAACCGAGTCTAAGCCCACGGATGCGGACACAACTGCGCAGACATCTGTGTCGAACGGAGACGGCGGAGACGTGGAGAAGCCCACTACCGTCGCAGATCCCGGCGAAAAGGCCGGAGAAAACGTAAGTCTTCAGTTGCTCATGTTTGATTGTCTGCTACCATGACTGACATCACTTGACAGGGAACTGCGGTTGAACCAGAGGAACATCTTTCCCGTCTGAACAACAAGCGTCTTTGTGAGCGTTGGTTGGACAGTCTCTTCATGGTTCTGTACGAGGATCTTCGTGTCTACACCATCTGGAGGACACAGATGGCACAGTACCGCGCCCAATCCATGCAATACAAGAAGTCAGCTGAGGAGTGGGAAATCCTCGGCTCCCTTGCTGAGCGTCTTCATCACACCGAGGAAGGAGTCGAGGCGTACCGCGCTTGCCTGTCCCAGCGCTTCAGCCCGAAGGCCCTTACAGGCATCCTCAAGGTCTTTGAGAAGCAAAAGAACACCAGAGAAACCGTGGCCGCTACTATCCGGCTCGTCACATGGCAGTACCGCTGGTACAGCGAGTTCAGCCCGGAGCTTCTGCACACGATCAGGACACTGATCGAGGATGAGGGCGCCGTCAAGGTCCGGAGCATCATCCAGGCCACCAGCTTGCCACAGAACGTCCTGGACCTGACGCATCACTACGCGGCGCTGTGCGCTACCTTCAGAAGCAGCGGAACAGAAGGCTAGATAATTCGGGACGAAGTACGATATGACTACGGTGGAGAACAGTGATAGAAGATGGAAGGCAAAAAGTCGACAGATATTGGAGTTTTAGCAGGAGCTTGATACCTTTTTGATGATGTGAGATGTGGTTACTTCATTATCGTTCAACGAATTGAGAAGGACTTGTTGATTCCATTCCAGACTGCTTAGCCCTCCATCGCCCTCCCTCCCCCAAAGATGTTCAGGCCGTAGACGAG
>LKEA01000014.1:471918-537023 GCA_003795315.1 Cytospora schulzeri | reverse complement strand
GACTTTCCGATATTTGGATCAGCGGTACGCGTGACTTCTGGTCGTTTTCGTTGTAGCCTTATTTATTCATAGCTCCGCGACCTGAGGCCAGCCTTACTCGAGACTCGTGGGTACCGCTCGAGGACGCCTGCCGGATTCGAATTTCGGGATGGACGGGGTTGGGCATCATCACTGGCACGACCGCTGTACATCGACTGTCTGTGAGGTCGCGGAACATTCCTTCCGGATAAGACCCCGCGTTGTTCAGGGAAGTCGCCCTCAAATAGCTTGCACGTCATGTCATTGGATTGGTCTAAGCACTCGGCCACTGAAGGCGAACGAGACACCAGACATGCAGACCCAGCCGACGTCTTCTCGGGGCAGTCTTGCATATGTGCGTGTTGATCGAAACAGCAGAGCTAGCTTGGAATCTCTCATCGGCTACTAGTCTATCATGAGAGTATTATATAATGCCAATGTCCATCACTGTTTTGGGCGAATCGCTACAGCACTCTGGAGCCGACTGGCATGCCCAGGCTACAAAGGGGGACCGCAAGTTCACGGGAGACTGAACATTCATGTACTTTTCTGGTATTGATTTACTTATAGATTATGGTGCAGTTTTGTGACTATTGCTATGAGAATTCGACTTGGCTAAACTCCCATGTTGTTCGATCCAAGGGAGTGAGTGACGAGGGGCGGCTATATGATCGTCACTTGGCGATACACACGACCCAGATTCCCCAGATAGACTCGTTGGGCAGTCACAGCAATCTCGACTGTTCCGATGACATGGGCTCTAACATGCCTGATGGTGGGTGTGAGCCGACAGATCATTCTCTCATGTCGGCCTGGCGTCGAGAGTCGAGCGAACAGACAGCACTTGCCGTCTCTGACCCACGCCGAGGTAGCAAAACGGAGGCCGGGAGGCAGCTATTGGCATCGGCAGTTGGAAGTGTCCTGAAGATTGCACAGTCAGCGAGATTGCACAATCAAAGCGGTTTTGTTATAACGAGTGGGGTGTGATGGTGTCAGAATTTTCAGTGTTAACGGTCATGGAATCATCATGCACAATAGGCGATGACGATCCTCAAAAGTAAGAGTTTGTGTATATGTTCATCCTTCAAAAGTATGATAGAAAATGCGTGTAAAGACTTACTCTGGATTATTAGCCCAAGGTCAGCGTCGCGTGCCTCCGATGAGCCAGAAGGGTGCGTAAGAACGCCATCCTGCCAAGAAGCTCATTGACTGCTGCCTTGGGAAGGAGAAGAAGTAGATCATTTGAGATCTGAGCGGCACTTTCCATCTCGAGAGACACCCAAATGTCTCGGTCAAGTGACCAGTGTCGACGGTGTGGGCGAGACCATCGCGCAAGCAGCCAACGGTTGCATTGAAGGAGGTCTCAGCTGCAATGTGCAAGGGGTAGATCGTCCCCCTCGGGCGCGCACAGCACGACTTCAATCTCCAGAAAGCTCAGCTCGTGTCGATACTTGAACTCCTCCGCCGATCAGCCCGTCGACGACATAGCGACGTTCCTGAAGCAGCACTTGCGAACTCAGCATGTCAGGACCGCGAACAGAGTGCAAAGACTGGCGTTGCAACGCGCATGGGAGACGGAATATAGAAGTCTGTTGAAAAGATCAAGTCCTGTGTGACAGTTTTGCTGTCAGAAAAGTGTGGTAGAGATGGAAGTTTGGTTCAAGAGGAAAATCATAGCCAGATTTTTCTTGAGTGTGGAGATGATGAGGGCAGAAATTTCTGGGTTGCTGGACCAACAGTGGAAGGACTGTTCGAGGTACAGATACGCCGATGTGGTTGGTCAGGGTGGTTTAGATCAGGGGCTACTGTGTACTTCAGGCTGATGCACACTAGCTAGCTTCAAACGTGGCCTAGGAATTAGTGGGGATCCGTCCCCAGAGGCTCCTGAGGCTGAATCAACATGGAATACGTCCAGTGCAGACTTGGGTGTCACTTATACTACCCACTATGTAGGTGTAGGGAAAGAGAGATATCGGGAAGAGCAATGCTATATTCAATGTTACAACAAAAAATAATGGTTCCTTCTCTCTCCTTCATCCTAAGTATATCTTCTATCTCTTATCTCTGCGACGATTCAGTCAGACCAGCAAGCAGCGTTTGTGACATTGTCCATAGGTGATGCAAAAAGTAACACCTACTCAAGAATGCAACGCAAAGAATCACGGGGCAAAAAGAAAGCTGCTCGCTGTTGGACATATTTGCCCGCTAGAGGAATCGAACCTCTCACCTCGTCATTACTAGTGACGCGCTCTACCGATGAGCTAAGCGGGCGATGTATTGCTATAATATCAAGGTGCTTATAAGGGTTTCAATGTTCTGACTCACGATACCACATGTGTGGTTGGATCAAGCGTTGTGGGTGGGGCGAAACCGGGTGAAACAGGCCTCGAAAGATCCAATGCTTTGTGACTCTCCGAGAATTACGGCTATACGGGTAACTACTTCCGTACATACGCCTACCTCCGTAATTCCCAGGCCCACTACTATGGGCCTAATACAATAGTACTCAAGCCACGACACTGAGACCGAGACCGCGAAACCAGGGGAGGGGGGACCGCCGCAATGGATCTCACATTGGTCTGTTCCCGACCAATTATAATTCCATGCACAGAGATCTCTTCAAGTTCCCAGAAAATATTTAGGATAGAAACGAAATACTGGAGGCGAACCACCGGTACATGCACTCAGGGACCTCAAGGACCTCAGGGACCTCAGGGACCATGGTATATGTTTACTTTAGTATAGATGCATGGCGTGCTAGCGGATCCTGTCCCATCGTCCCATTCCCATGGTCCCTCCCCATCCTCCTCCACAAGCAGATCTGCTTGGGAAAGTGACATGTTATATGGAGTGCTAGACTGACAAACTGGTACAGTCCTAAGGAGTCAACTCGTCCTTCTCTACTTCCTATGAAGTACCAAGGTACACAAATGGGTTCGCCTGCCCAGATGCCCAGATGCCCAGAGCCGCCACACTCGGTATATCCGGTGTATTGGTATATGGACGACCAAACTGCAAGCCAACAACACCGAGGGTTCATCTCCTGCTGTAAGTCGTCGCCTTGGGATCGGCCGGCTCGCTCCGTCCCATCATATGCCGTGCAGCCAGCCATGTGTGCTTCTGTGCCATGCCCATGCCCTGTACTGTAGCATCACGCATTCGCCCTGTTGTAAGTCCTGTCCTGTCCGCTTGTCGCCTCTCATTAATATCACATGTGGAGCTCGACATTCCTTAGCTGTGTTCGGCTATGCAAGGGAACGTGACATAGCACTGGTAACTGCAGGGTCCGCGGAAAGGGGGCCAAAGAGGAGCCGTCCTGGCCCAGCTCTGCATATCCCAAACCTCACGGATCACCACAGGGCCACACGTCAGCGCCTTTGCCGCCACCACACTGGCCCTTCCACCGCACCACAATTAATGTCACTTGTTTACCTAATAATGTCTCTGCTAAATGTGATTGATTGTAACTCGCGAATGCGCGGGAATTTGAATGCGGTTCTCGCCCATGGGGAAAGACTCGCCGCGTTCCTGGATCATCGATGTCCGCTTTCACCCACGTACTACTACCTTCGCCAGCCTGAGATACCACTTCGCCCTCGTGAACTCTAAGCAGACCAGGATCACAAGAATACAGTCAAAGAGTGTACCCTTGTTTTTGCACATACCCAGAGCCGACTCCAACTCGGATAGTCGTCACGAACCATGCCCTCTGCGATGCCAGACCCTCCACCGGACTGCGGCCGGCGCCTCCTCCCCGCAGTCATCGACCAGCTTGCGCGAGAAGAGCCAGACAGGCCCTGGTGCTCCCTGCCGCGGGACGACTATGATCTCTCCCAAGGTTTCGAAGACATATCATATGCGCGCTTCGCCAATGCCATCAACAAGCTGGCATGGTTCATCGAGGAGACCATCGGCAAATCCACCACATTCGATACAGTTGCGTACCTTGGAATCTCAGATGTGCGCTATCACATAATACAGATGGCCGTCTGCAAGACGGGCCATAAGGTTCTGTTCTCGTCGCAAATCAACAGCCAGACGGTCCACCTTTCTCTTATGGAGCAGACCGACTGCAAGGCCGTCTTCACGGCCACAGGCGTGCTTGTCAACGACATACTATCCGCCAGGACGATGAAGCACGCTGTCGTTCCAGCCCTGGACGACCTTCTGGAGGGGGAGCAGGCGCCACATTACCCGTACGAGAAGACCTATGAGGAGGCCGAGCATGATCCATACATCATACTTCACACGAGCGGAACGACGGGTGTCCCGGTGAGCATGAGCCTTCAACAGCCGTAAAAGGTTACCATTGCCCCTCCATGTCTTGCTGACGTATGCCATTAGAAACCCATCGTATGGACCCATGCATTTATGGCGACACAAGATCGTCATCTGCTCTTGGAAGATGTCGCAGGCCGTCGGCACTGTCTGATGCTCACTCATCCCGGCGAGGGCGTTCGGTACATGCTGCCTACGTCGCCCTTCCACGCAATTTCTTCCGGCTTCGCCATGGTAAGTATCTAGTGCCTTCCACGTCTACTAAATGACGACTACTTGCTCACCTTCTACGACTAGAGTATATCGGTCTTCGGCAACGCCGTCATCCTGCCCGGCTTCCGCGACCGCGGGGTGGACGCCAGCGAGATATGCCAGCTCCTTTTGCACGCGAACGCTTCCAAAGCATTCTTCACACCCTGGATGATGGAGGCCATTGCACGACGGAAAGATGCTGCCAAGTTTATTGAACCGCTCGACTACGTTGTCTTCGGTGGTGGTACGTTGGCTTTTCATTCCTTGACAGTGACGAGCAGTACCTGACTGACATGTCTCCCTGCAGCTGTTCTCTCCTCGTGCGCGGCCCGGATATGGGCGAAACACACGGCGATACAGAATGTTTGGGGCGCCACGGAAGCACTCGCACCGCCGCAGCTCGAGGCCGACAACGGGGACTACGAGTACACCTTCATCGACGTCTTCACGGAGGCCTACGAGTTCCGCGAGATCAAGGACACGGGATACGTAACAGAGACAGGCGAGGCCAGGGACCTCTACGAATTCGTCATGAAGACGGGCGACAAGGCCGCACCCATCGCGAGCTGGCACGCGCGCCAGAACATCCACCCGTCCAACACCGAGCCGCCATACCCGGAGTGGCACACGGGGGACCTCTGGACGCCGCACCCGGACCCGGCCAAGGCGCCCTACGCCTGGAAGTTTGTGTGCCGCAAGGACGACCTCATCTCCTTCTCGACCGGCGTCAGCGGCCACCCGGCGCCCATCGAGCGGGCCATCCACGAGTCCGGCAAGGCCAACTCGGCCATCCTCATCGGCTCCGAGCACCGGCAGGCCCTCGCGCTGGTCGAGCTCGCCGAGGGCCACGAGCCGTCGGCCGAGCTGGCCGCCGAGCTGTGGGAGGAGACCATCGAGCCCGCCAACGAGAAGGCCCAGGCGCACATCCGGGTCGCCAGGACGCACATCCTGCTCGTGCCGGCCGGCGGGTTCGTCAGGACGGCCAAGGGGAGCATCGTGCGGAAGCTCACCGAGGACAAGTACAAGGACAGGATCGTCGAGGTGTATGAGAACTTTGGGGACAAGTGGCAGGATGCCAAGGAGAGGTACGGGTCGATATCTCAGTCGACGGAAATCACAGTCGAGATTGTGTCCGAGGGAAATGGGGAGAACGGCCACTAATCGTGAGCCGTCTGGAAATACCGGTTGTTTGGAAGGGTCGGTAGGATGGGTTGGGATGGGGTGGGATCACTTCTATAGACAAGGAGTCCAGCGGGATGTTGAACGCTCCTAGGATTTAAAACTGAAGGGGCATGGGAGTAATCAATACCATAATTCTCAATACTTTTTTTCTTTTTTGAAACAATCCCATATTCGCTGATTAGATGTATCAGTGTGACTGCATGCAGCAGCAAGCCTTCAGAATGCTTGACTGTACCCAAGCAAGAAAGGTTCTAACTGAGTGCACCATCACAGCCATAGCAAGGAATGGTAACCCAATGGTCAAAGGCCATAGTAGTCGCACTATCAGCAAGTCCTTCTGTCCTAGACACCAGCTAGGCAATTTTGTAGTCCTCTATGGATGGTGTGACGTTGACTAAGTGCAAACTGGGAGGCCACATGAAAGGCACATATTGCTGAGCTTGAGATGTGCACTGTTATATCGATCCTTGGCAGAAGTATGACACATTTTCTTTCAGGGACCAACTTTGTATTGCGTAGCACTTTATCATCTGCACTTCTAGTAGTTACCTAGACTCTGCTACAGCCTTTGGTCACCAGGAATAACGCATCATCTCATGTTTAAAGCTCTTCCACTGCTGTATATCTCAAGCTTGGGTGCAAAAGTCATCACCGGGGTAGAGTAGCTGCAGGACCCAGACTCGAAAGTAACTAGACGCGAAGTTCGACCTGTATATGTCAAGAATCTAGGTTCTGTGTGCATAACTATGATAACCAGACTAATTGAAAAAGAGTATTTTAGCTGTTGCTGTTGAAAGCGGACGTGTGTTCCTCTCCGTATGCGGTGTCACTGGCAGGTGTCCATACGAAGAACGCACGATGAAGATCCAAACTTCCCAGAGCCGTAGTTTCTGCCTCTGAAAAGTATATCATCCATGCTGGGTTCCATGCAAACGCCCAAAGCGAAACGGTGCTCTGATGAACAAAGCAAGCTTGGTCTGCGCATGCGTTCAACGGCCCCTATCTTTACAGCTCGCCAATGACCATGTGCTAAGTCAAGTCACCGTTGGCTGACTGGGTCAAAGTTCCGCCCGGATTTGTATCTGCACCCAATTCCTAGGTCGGATCTGTGGAGTTGCGAAGTAAGAGCCCTGAGAACACCCACCCCCCCCCCTCTTCAACACCGTTGAGCTCCCCTAGCGCTGGAAGTCTTCCTGACGACAGTACCTCCACCGCCACTTTGCGATACACTGTGAGAGGAATTGGAGCTCCCGCAAGCCTACTGAAAGCTTTGAATTCCCGGGTCTTCTACATACCCGTATGTGATTTCCAATATCCTTCATGATCTTCACTGTAAGTCGTTCTCCTTTTCCCTATCCATTCTCTTGGCCTTGGGATCTCGGGCTCTTTTAAGACACGAAATCTGAGTTAGATGAAGAACGTACAATGACATTATACTCCTACTCGACGAATATTTCCCTCGATGTCCCCCGACGACCTGCCAAGCTACCTTTTCCGACGTGATTCTGGGCGGTATCCACATGCCGCCCCTATTCGGAAAATCACCACCCTTGCGGACCAGCTGTCCGTCTTGATATACTAGAAAGTGTACGAAAGCACTGACACGAAAAGAATACAAGTCTTGACTGTATAGAGCATATACACATCAGCCCGGGCAGCCTTGTTCCTAGCTGGGCGTCTCCGCTGCCTGTCCGGGGTCGACACTGACCCATGTCTGCCCTCCCTGCACGATGTAGGTAAGATCTTAGGGGCATCAGTGACTACTGAAGCTATAGTGGTGATAGTTAGGCCCTGTGTGAAAAGACACGAGGAAGCTCGACGACACTTCTCCGGAAGTCCCAGTTATCGTTGCTCACTGGCTCCTGAGACGAATCCACATCCTTTTCGTCTTCCTTGCTCCCGAGAATTACAGCCAACTGGAACGAGACTTTACATCACAGGGACAGGCACGCTTGAAAAGGCGCAGCCTATACTTCGATATTGATGGCAGCTTCTAATCCACGCACCAATACCAAAGACGACTCGCCCGCTGTCACGGCCTTTGACTACATACGAGAACGGCCCACTGCGATGATAAAATGCCCTCTATCGGCACGCTCTTCCGTGGGCGTAGACTATGCTCGCTGCTTTCACCGCAATCCTGCTGCAGAGGTACAGACTGCCGACCGGCCCTATCAGAGTACAAAGATGGGGTAACGGAGTACGTCTTGATCGTGCCGAACGATCACACCAAGAATTCTTTCATCGCACCGTGGAGTATTAATATCACCCAAATCGAGCGACTACTCTGGAATAGGGCTGATGGACCTTCCGTCTCCAAACACTCATTGTGCATGAAATGGGGCTAACTGTGTTCCGATGGGGATGCGTGATAACAGGACTCGCAAGACGATTATCATTCCTCCCATAGAGACCGACGAGCCTCCCAAGAGTAACGCAATCTCTCCGACGCTGCGACCGAGTTCACTATCCCCACCAGTATTACCTTGGAAGTTCACCCAAGCCGTGCCTGCGGTTTTCAATTGGAGCTGGAGACTGGTCACATGCAAGGGATATGAATACCAGGCTCATGTTACTGTTGCGACTGTCGATTCTATTAGCCTCCAGCTGAGAGGTGACAGCCTTGGACAAGAAATCTATGGGTACAACGGTTGCAGCTACTATGCGGCGCTGTCAGCTCTTTCTACTGGTCCCGAGGACTGGTGATAGGCAGGCTCGGTCACTTGAAGTAGATGGAACACAAGGCCGGTGTGGATTAGGTGGCGTTTCTGGAAATTCTGTCGTAGACAAACAGTGTTCTCTCTCGGAAAATCTGGACCTGTTGATTCATATCAAGGGCCAAAACCTCTTAGACGGTCGTCGTACCTACGTTAGTAGCAGCGTCTGGGGTAACCATACCGTTTTGCGATCATTCATGCAACGTTCGTCAAAATCTCAGAACAAGCAATTGGTGCCATCTGTGTCCGACCTGAAAGAAGCTGTCCGTATCTAAAGATACACCATGCTTTCCCGAAAGTTCTATATCTGCAGAATTTTCCCCCTTCATGTTCCTCTGTAGTATTCGCGTGGCGACGTTGGCCTTTTAGTCATGGCCAGCCTGCCCGGGCGGGCGCTTCTGCCAGGCCCTGCTTTCCCAGATTCTCTTCCTTGGCCCCATATCATTAGTTTTCACATTCAAACTGTGGTTTGGTATCAAAGCTACATATTTTACTGTGCCCTAGTTCAACCTAGGTACTTTTTGGGTGTCACATGGCTTCTTTCTTCTTTGTGCCATTCATTTTCTCTCCTGATTTGTGCTACCATGTTCATTTTCTACTATACTCCTGATGCAAACTGGTAGGCACAACAGCGAGATGACCTCAACGCGAATACGCGAAGAAAATTCTTCTAGCAGTCTATTAATCAAGTAAGCCTTCTTGCCGCATGTCAAAACCCCCCTTCTGCGGCGTTTTTCCCACCAAATAGGGCACCAAATGACATAACTTACTGCTAAACAGAAGGGCCCGATTTTGTAGCTTCATCCTGCAATTGAGTACATATTTAAGTACATAACGCAGTGACAGAACGGTAGGGTTTGTCTTGCAATTGAAAACAGGGTAACATAAACCATGGGTCATCTGGAGTGACCAAAAGGACAGGGAGGTGCTTCAAATTGCTTCCAAAATACAAGAAAAAGACGAGACAGGTGAAAGCATTCATTTCCCGTAAAGGATGCCATGAGATGCTACTGATGCAATCATTCCTTTATGCGCCAAGACCCAAGACCCATAGCAGCTTCCCAGCCTCGTGACAGAGGTGAAGTTGGGGACACATGATGCTGGCCAATCAGAGCAGGTATTGGACGCGGCTACGAGGCTCTGCTGCCGAGCTGCCAAGGCGCCCCCGCCCTGTGTAAGTCTGCGATGTCACTAAGTTCTTGTACCTGCAGCCTCCACACTAAGAACTCCCCAGGTACCGTCTTTGCATACCACCCACAAAAAACCTGCAAGATGTAATCAATTCATATTGCTTTCTACCTGTTAAATATATATAGGTCGTTTGCAAGATTAAATCGAGTTCTTGCTACTATGTAATAGCACGTTCTGTTAACTAAATCCCAAGTTCTCTCACCTGTCACAAAGTGCTACAAAGGTAGGTACCACCAAAGAGAGTTCAACTTCCGGAACATGAGATAATGTTTCCATCAGCAAGTGACTGCAAGAGACTGTTGCCAACCACAAACAATAATACTCCTCACAGGTAGTGGAGCTAGGAGCTGATGACTTCACAGGGGCTGTTATCCTTGATCTCAGCAGTCCTCACACCTCAAACAAAATTTCCGAGCAGTTGGCCACTTCATCAGGCACTTGCCAATCTATTTCATTGCTTCGATGGTCTTGGTGCATCTCAAAGCTCTCCATCTCTGTTGATAGCATTTGGTGATAGACATCTCTGAACCCCAAACATGTAACTCATTAATCCAGTAAGTGGCTTGCATAGGTGTGTGTACACAACAGTCCCTCCAGTTCTGGAATATACTTCGGTTCAAACCACCTGGGCAGCAACTGGCTCCAAGGGCTAATATCACCTACAGTGTCACCAGCTCTCACATGCCACAAAATTCGGGGTACCAGCTAGCTGCAAGGGGCGGGTACTATCAATGGCTCCTATTATGCTTATACATAGAACAATCCGGGTCAGCAGCCTGCTTCAATGGGCGGGCGCTAATCAAATATTCGCAGCCGTCACATATTGGGAAGTTCGAGTCATTGGGCAGCTGAATGGTTTGAATGGGCGAGCATAATCCTCGCTGTCTGGTCTTGACATATCGCAAAGTTTGGGTCAGCAGCTGGCTGTCCGGATGACCCGAATAGGCGAGCACAGTACTCCCTGTTCTTGATACCTCCCGAAGTTCGGGCTAGCAGTGAGCGGGCTTGTCCTCAGTAGGCTGGTGCTGAATACAGTCATTACCAGCACTCACAAGATGCCAAGTTCAGGTCATTCGAGGGCTAGCTGGCTCGAATAGTCGCGTGCAACATACCAACAAGCTGTGAAGTTCGGGTCACTAGACACCTGCATGGTCTGGATAGGCGGGTACAATCCCTCTGATCCTGACATATCGTGGACATCTGGAACTCGGGCTGGCTAGCTTCAATAGGCGGGTACAACTACATTCATTCCCAATACTCATAAGCTGTGAGATTCGGGTCACTGAACTATTGCATGGCCTAAATAGGCGGGTACAATCTCTGGTCTTCACATATCGCGAAATTCGGGCCTGAATAGGCGAGTGCAACTACAACCATTCCTGGTCTTCATCAAAGGCAGATTTCGAGTCACTGTGTAGCTGAACGGCCTGGATAGGCGGGTATAATATCTCTAGTCTTCACATATCACGAAATTCGGGCTTGAATAGGCGAGTGCAACTATAATTATTGCCCTTAGTAGAGGCGGATTTCAAGTCACTGAATAACTGGATAGTCTAGATAGGCGAGTGCAACTATACTTATTGCCCTCGTTAAAGGCGGATTTCTAGTCACTAGATAGCTGAAAGGCCTGAATAGGCGGGTATAATCTCTGGTCTTCATATATCACGAGATTCGGGCCTGAATAGGCGAGTGCAAGTACAATCATTGCCCTCATCAGAGGCGGATTTCAAGGATGGCTGAATGGTCTAGATAGGCGAGTGCCAACCCCTATTTGGTATGGTACATCGCGAAACTTGCAGCAAATAGACACAAACCATTGTAATCTCACCGTTCAATGGGGTACGGGCAGCCCGTTACGGACCTCGATCGAGAAGTATTTAAGCCCTCTCCCCTCCTCGCCCTAAACTTCTGCGTTTCCTTTCCTCCAACCATCACTCCAGTCCGATCAACTCTTCCTCAAGCTCAAGTTCTCAGCAACTATCAAGCTTCTTTCTCAACCAATTCCATCAGTCAATCAAACCCATACCTTCATCAACACACTCACATCGACAACATGGCCGACTTCCAGAACATCCAGCAGACAGGTGTTGCTTCTTCTAGCGACACCGATTCGGTCGTGTCGCTGGCGGCGCGTACCAACAACATGAGCCTCAATGGCTCTTCGTCCCCTGTCGAGTCTGCCTCCAGCGGCAGCGACATGAACGACGTCACTATCATGAAGTTTCCCGAGGCCATTGTGGATGAGGACGAGAAGCCCATGGCCTTCTACGACAAGAACGGAAACGTACGTCTCTACATGAAGCTCATTGCCTTCTACTCTTGGTTATTTCTCCCTCTCACTACGATCCTTTCACTGACTTCTTTCGTTATATAGCTTTGCGATGAGAACACCCCCTTCGGTGACTTCAAGAACTGGCAAGACTACCTCAGCTTCTGCAACCAGGGGTAAGTTTGCTTCACGCCTTCTAATACAGACACTGAGTGCCTTCCCGACAATGACAGCCCGGAGGTTGTGTCCAAAGAAATATAACTGACGCACTTGCAGACCCCAGCTCAAGGTTCGCACCGCCGTCCACGACGGCAACGGCGATGTCATCCGATACCGAAGGGAGCCTTACCCGAAGAAGCTCCTTTGTGATTTCGGCGAGTACTTCTGCGGCATGTACCGCGTCAAGATGATCGAGTCCACCACGGGTGTCGTCAACCTTGACGACATCGACTTCCACGATTTTGACCGACTGATGCGTGTCATCGAAGCGGGCGGCCCCGGAGCCAAGCCCAACCTGGGACCCCTCTACCACACCATGGGAATTTACTTGGAGGTCTACATCCTCGCCGACCGTTTCATGATGCCCATGATCAAGGCCTGGGCCACCGTGGCCATGGAGGACCACATGCGGGGACGCCTCGATTGGGCCCAGGTCTACCAGAAGGAGGTTCTCGAGCACCCCAATGCCATCGCCGCCGCCGCCACGCACCAGGAGATGCTATTGGACTTCAACGACTGCTGGGTCCGCTCCGAGTTCCTTCCGGATGATAACCGTCCGGTTCAGCAGGCTCGGATAGTCCAGTTCATCTTGAACTACTGCCCCCGTGTCCTCCTGCACGACACCATTCACCAGCTCCACCCCGAGCTGGTCCGCGACATCTGCGCTGCCCTCCTGGCTGTCTAAGCTGGGCTTTCATACCGTTGCGCTCGAATGGCGCTGTCCTCAACTGCTTGCTTCAACATTTGCGACGAGTTCGTCACTGCGGGGCTCTTTCAGCCCCCCCCCCCCAAAACCAACACCAAAAGTTATCATGTTTTGTTTCGGTCTTTTACCTCACGACTTATGCCAGTCTACGATACTCGACACTGCTAGTGGCACTCGACATTTCTGATGGCTCTCAAAAGCCGGCGGCTCTCGACGCTACAGATGGCAATCGACAATGCTGACGGCTCTTGACATCGACACGGTTTGCGCTACACGACAAGGCTGAAGCTATTCGACAAGGCTGACGATACGCTCACCTGTGGGGCACAGACCTCTGAGATGCTTATGGATTGCGGGGAAAAGTTATGGATTTCGGTTTTACTTGGTTTGGATCGGTTTGATTCGGTTTGGTTTGGTCCGGTACAACGCCCATGAGGGGGCAAAAATGATTTCCGTACCGGTAGTTTCGCAACGCTAGTTTACTCGGCCAAGTCAAAGGCCCTTGGCAGGTAGAAAATAATACGCCTACCTGCAATACTTGACCTTTGCTTCCTTTGAATGTGGTTTCTTAGTAGTTCCCGTTTCTAATTTCCTTTATCCCGAGGTTCAAGTGAATAGTGCATGTGGCTAGTTCAATCGCCAAACTACTGGCGAATTTGTCGAGATGTAAGGAATGTAAGCTACTAACTATGCTCTATCCTAAATCGTTGCTTTATTTAGGCTAAGATATTTAGAGGAGATCTTCGCGTAGGTCTTGATTGGTTTTGGGAGCTTTGCACGTGTCTTTCGTTTTGTGTGCGCTCGAAGATCTTTGGGTCATTCCCTCCCCTCTCTACGAAGTCTGTATACCTAGGTACTTCCAAGGTTGAGTATATATCGAGATGTTCGCCTAGCGAAAACCTGTGCCTGATTTCAGTCACGCCTTTGGATATTTCCATGTCATGAGTTTGCCCAAGTAAATGTCGACATCTTCGCATGAGCCCTTGCTTATCAAAGGGCTGGAGAACTTTGCAGATTCCCAGATGGAGGGGCGCGGCAGGGGGCAGGTGTACTTTACTTGTGCAAATTTGGAGATCGTCGAGTGACTCCTCTCTTTCTGTACCAAGTTCGCAATGACACATTCGAGCAGCATTTCTTTGTGCTAAGTACCTACGCACCTAGCTGTCTTGGATACCAGGTAACTTCGCCTAGGACTGACCATACTATACGTTTGAGATGGTTGAGATGTTCGAGATGTCCTCATGGGTGGTTCCTTCTTATGATCAGAGATCTTCGCACCAGGCATCCCTGTATCTTCTAGATCTTCGCGTGGGCTATTTCTCACTGTGACTAGTGTGCTTGGACATCCTCGAACGAGCCCACCTTGTTGCTGCCAGCATTCTGGCCACCTTCTTACAGAAATGTCTTCTCCTCGAGGTGTTCTTCATATAGTAGTTTCCTCTGTGGGTCTGGAGATATTCTCAGAGGTCACTGCTCTCTGGGAATGTCCACTATCAAGACCATCGATACATCCATGGATGGCTGGGGACACTGTGATTATTTGGTTCTACAGATATGGATGGGTCATCCTTAGCCCTGACTTCCACAGATATAGCCATTATTTCTTCTGGATCCTCTAGTTCCACGGAGCTAAGCACCTTTGTGGTGTTTCTGTGGTTCTGCTTTGCTGTAGGCACGGATATCCTTGCAAAGTTTCGTACAGGGAACAAAGAAGTCTTGCAAAGAGTACAGCTCCATCAACCCATGAGACCCAGTCCAGGGAACCTATAGGGTCATATGGGTGGTATAATCTGAGGCGATGGGGCGATCTGTTCATCCGTTTTGGGAGAAGCGAGGTCGTTGGGTCTCATGAGAGCATGAGACCTGTAGCTCACATCATGAAAGGGCAAAACATCGCAACTCTGGGGGAATAACTCGAAATCATGAGCTGCATCCACACCTCACCTTTGAGTCGTCCTGCTGTGTATGCAACATGAAAAATCACCTAGTACGCCCCGTATTCAAGGGCAGTCCCTGGACATTGCGAGCCTGCAGGGTAGATGGGAGCCATGGCGCAGGTATTTTGCTGCAATAAAACAAATGGGAGATGCTACCTAGGTACGCAGGCCAAAGTTACAGGTTCAGCTGTCATTATTGGATCGTAATTTGTATATTTGCAGGCTTTCTACTCTGGAGACTAGGGCGTTGAACCAGAGTGACTGCTCAGCAGTCTCCTCTTCCGAGCCACCCAATCATCCAAGCACCTATGAGCTGTAGGATATCCATAGCAGGCGAATCAAGAACTCCATGGTCGAAAAAGCAGAGTGGTGGGGCGTGATGGCTCATCGATCCTTCAGCGGGCGCAGGGGTCTCAACCGGTGGCAGAGCATGGCCCTGAGGTTGGTATCCAAGTCCGATCCAAGATATCCGGTATGGAATGAGCTCAGTCTCAGGATTTTCGTCCCGTCCCCATGTGTCTCCTATCGGTCTTCAACTTCATTCCAGATATACCGATCACCAGCCTCTGGGCAAGAGCGAGAAAGGCCTGCTCAGCAGCGTAGCAACCACCTCACTCGACGTTCAACCTCCACAGACCGTCCCCAAGGAAATGCGCATCCTCCACCACGGGGCCCTTGCCCTTGTCCTTGACGTCCTTCGTTCCGGCTACCAAAATACCAACGGCACAGGCATGCTCCTTACCCTCGGCCATTATCACCACCGGCTCCTCCTTCTCCAGCTCCCTGCTCCAGTGACCCTCCTCATCGACTTTCTCGTCCCCCTCCTTGGGGTCCGGTAGCCGGCCCCCTTTACTCGTCAGGCCAGGCGCCATGAGTGTCGCGCCACTAAGAACAAAGCGGATCGCGCCGCGGTCTATGCGGACGGTGGGGAACGCCTTGGGGAAGCGATGTACGAGCTTGAGGTGAGGCATGAGGGTGGCGCCGTTGTCGTTCTGGAAGAATATTGGCTCGCCGTCCATTACGTATAGGGATGCGCGGTCGGGCAGCTTCATCTGCTCCAGGGAGCCCTTCTTGGGCAGGACCTCTTCGATGTAGGGGTTGAGGAGGGGGTAGGTCGTCAGGAGGGATTGGCGAAGGTTACGCTGGACGGAGGACTTGAGTTTTTGCTTGGGAGCAGAGGTCATACTGGTGAAAAGGTTAGCTCCTGGCACGGTGCGTCGCGTCAAGGTGTGGTGAGAGTTGGATAACAGTCTGGTGCTTGTCAGGGGATAGAGGGGCAGAGCGGTAATCGGGAGCTTTTTGTGATGGCTCTTGGGTGCGATTTGGTACTGACTCTTTCTTGAACATCTTGACTGATTTCTGTGAGGAACCGGGAGCTCCAGTACCAATATTTCTGTAAAGTTGATGCGTATGAGGTGTAGTGTGAGGATGTTGTCTTGCGTCGTCGTTGCTTTGAAAGTGCCCCGCGATACGATACCAGTTGACCATGCGATCGCGGGGTCAAGGTAAGTGAGTGTGGCGCATTACGAGTTTTGGTAGACAGCACCGCCACATCTATGTCGTCAGCGGGACTGCGATCGCTGGCTGTTCCAGGTAGGTCTCAGGCCGGGAAACATGTAAGTAACAAGCAAACAAGATGGAGAATTATAAGATTTTAGAAGATAGAGTTTGGTATCATTCTCGTTTGCTCATTAAAAGAACTAGGTATCTAGGTGAAGGCAGTTTTGGACAGGGGCAGTAGATGCGGTACGTGTATCAAGAGCATCATCCATCATTCCGTCCTCCACAAGTCATTCAAGGCTGTCAACACCAACTGCATCCCACGATGACCACCTTCCAGATTAACCATGTGTGACATGAGAAACAGTGCCATCGTCTTGCACGTGGATGTTGAGACGGTCGGGGTTGAAATCCCTAGTAACTATCTGGCCAGGCTGGATGACTCGGTGGGACTCGGGAAGCTCGCGCTTCGCAAAGGACTAACACACAGCATGATCAGTTTCCAGTCTCGTCTCTGGGCTCCATCACAGGGGGTTGCCGTTATTGACTTACAACCTCATTGGAAGCATCTTGCTCCGACAGCTTCTTGCCGACCAACTTGTTCATCCATTCCTCTGTCTTGTCGCCAGACTGCGTAGTGACTCCGGGAACGACGAGAGGCATCTTGGGTGATATTCGTTGATTTTTCTGTTCTGTGTCTTTGCGTGTAGGTTTGGATTTGTAGTTTTTGTAATTCTGGTATGAACGATACTTGTTTGTAAATGTCAAGTTGATTGAACCAAAGGACGTTGGAGGAACTGAACTGGAAGTTATACATAATAAGCCCCAGCTCATGGCATGATTGCTTGCGAGCCAATGACGTATGCAGTCTCTATATGCAGTTCACTGTTGGCAGTGACTGACAGCACTCACCTGGGCAGCTCTAGCCTAAACTGCGCCACCCCCGTCCAACCCCTGCATGTGGCTGATTTGCAACCCCAACCCTTCTAACGTCTATCATATCGACCGCTCGTGGCTACCTTTGAACACCCGAAACATCTAGAGGCTACCTAGGTATACAGTGATAGAAGCATCAGGTATATACTACTTTGTATCCAACCGGCTGGATGGCTCACTACTCACGTTGCCCTAAACCTTGGGAGCCTCGACTTGACTGCTTTGCTGTATACTCGGGGAGTAACGCCCAAGACGGAAGACTATATAGTTATATATCGTCGGAAGGCCCTGAAGCGGCTAGCACGGATGGTCCTTCACTCCCTGTATAATTGATAACGACCATCGTGAGACAGGTGGGCATGGCCTCCAGAGCAACAAGCTTACGTACATGTCGAACTTGACAGCACGTTACCTACCTAGGTGGTTATCCGTAACATCGGAGACTAACCCTTGATGGCTCAGCAATACCTGGGAGAACATGTGGTTGGGCGAGGCGAGCATTCCGGAAGGGACAAAATACGACAACATCACATACGTCGAGATGGCAGAGCACGTAGGCATGTTCAAGGTAACCCAGTTCTTCCGCCAATGCTACCATTCAGTTGAAGATGATGGAGTCTTTAACTGGCCATGGCGGGACTCAGAAAATCATGGCAATACGAGGACTTTAATTGGGGATTGTATTTGGATAAATATATATTCTTCCCGGATGAAATTCAGGACCATCCTCCATATGACCTTGGCGTCCGCACCAAAAAACAGAACCAGAGAGGAAATTGGAGGGCGGCAAGTCGTCCACCGCACTTTCCAAGCCTCGCGTCGGCCAATCCAAGCTGCATTATTGACGATCGCAGATGTCGTAAGTCCTTCGCCAGGAAACCCCCAGCCTTCAGCATGCGTAAATTCAATAAATGGTGGGCCCCAGGGCCTCTCCCGCCCCCCATCCAAACAGACCGCAAACTCTGGTCAACTCAATCCTCGTACGACAGCACCTTGAAGTAAACAGAATGGTCTCGCGGTGCCCTATTGTAAATCGATTCGCGTTCCTCCTCGCAGTTGATGAATTCATGGGTAAAGTGCCGAAGGGAGTGGTGGACCTCGCGGGTTCCGCCAACATACGAAAGACGGACTTGGTAGTACGCGCGCTTGGAGCCGTTGACGACCTTCAAAGAGGCATCTGTCATCACACAAAGGTTAGCAGGCAGTCTTTTGTTTATGTGAGTTTCAGATCTGCGCTGCAACCTACCCTTCTCAAATTCTCCGTCGTCGGGCTTTTCCTCCTCATTCTCGGGGGAGAAGTCATCGCATGGACACTCAAAATAAATCCAACAGTTCACCGGGCCCTCGTCCAGGTCGCTTGAGAGCTTGGTAAGAAGTCCGCAAGGGTTCTCGTCAGTCGGCTTGGGCAGTCCCCCAAAAATGAAGGTGACCTCCTCGAGGCTACCAAGGCCAGAGAGGTTCCAAGCGATGCAATGGTAGCAGACCGGAAAATTGTGTTCGTGAGCACCAGCAGCCAGTGAGGGAGTATCATTGGGGCAAAACTTGACGTCGAGAGGCATGGCGAAGCGACGAATCCAGCTCCACTGGGCAGGAAGGGAGACTGAACGAGGGGCGGAGGGCAGGACGGAGTTGGCGATACCAGGGCTGTCGGTGGCCGAGGCCTGGCTGGCGATGCTCGAGTCCTCATCATCTTGAATAAATCCAAAGCAGACGATGTCCTTGACGTTGACCCGGAATTGGGTCTCGCCGAAGCCAGTGCTTGTGGTCACCAGCTGGAACTGCTCCCCACCGGCAATCGCAAGCCTGTGTGCTCTCTCAAGAGCCTCCTTGGCACGCTTGCAGGTGAGTTTGATCCTAGCCCAGTGGGCGGCAGTCGATTGCTTATCGAGTCTAAGTCGTTGGGACATCTCTGGGTCTTGGCCATCCGTGCTTCTGTGGATCTGGATGAAGTAAATGTTGTTTTGGCCATGAGATTCCTCCCAAATCATATCCTGAATCTCCCTTGGAAGATTCCGAAAAGAACAGAAGGCTGCAACCTGGACGGATTCATCATCCCCTGGAGCGCCAACCTTCGAGGATGCGGCGTTGTGCATGGCAACGGTGTCAATTGTGGACTCAGAGGAACTCATTCTCTGCATCACTTTCGGTCGGAATATGGTGACGATTGATGACTAGACAACTGGATATGTTCTGGTCCAATGGGTAGAGACTTGCGCTGATGCGAGCTCAAGATGTCGATATTCGGGGGCGTAATACCAAGGACTGGCAAGGCTTGTGGTAGGTAGGTGACTATTCAGATTGCTCTCGAACGTAGTCCACGATAGAAGATTTTTGTTGGAGGCGACTGAAATATCAAGAGAAATCCCATCAAAACGGTTACGGTAGGTAAGGAAGCTGGCCAGTGTGACCGTTTTGCGAGAACCAGGAGAAGATTCCGGCGAGAGCTACCTGCGATCAGATGGCGTCCTCTATATGTTTGCCAAATCAAGAATGGTCCGGAATATCACAAACCACCACCAGAATGCATCTCAAATCACAGAGCTACTTGGTGTTGACTTGAGTAGGTATACGTGGATGGATAACCCTGTCCCGGCTTCATGATGCCTCGGTGTACATATTTGTTACCATTGTACTTCCACTCATATACAGCCCTCCCTGCCTAATACTTCACATTTCTGGCATCTTGCCTCCAGATTCTTGTGATCTTCGCGTCTCGAGACCTTCGCGCCTAGGTCGTTATAACCCCAGAATACAGGGCTAGAGGACTAAGGCCCCTGCAATGTGCCTGCCAACTTAGCAGCCCATTTAGCCAAGCTTATCTGGGGGATATTCGCAGCTTGAATTTCTATGTGTTTATTGACGACTATTATCACCTCAGTCCAGTAGCGATTATTGAGGTCAAGGTGCTCCCATGTCCTCTTTGCTCAATCGCGTGACGACAGGAGATTCACATCGTCACTGGGCAACTTTGAGACCAACCAAGCCCATTGTATTAGTACCACTATTTAATATCTTTGAGCCATGACGGGGCCTCAATAATATTGACATTTTCCACACTTGCCAGCTATATGAGGGGTTCACGCAACCCTGGGATCGAGATATATGGGGTTTCCTATGTAGGTATGCCGTCCGAGCTTTACCTACCTACCAACATGGAGGAGAGCCCAAGTGCCATAATTTGGCTGGCTAAATTTCTTACGTTCAGTATTCTTCTAAACAGAGACAGTTTGAGACAAATTACGGACGGCGCAGCAAGAGTTAACAGTCGATATCGATTGCTTTAGCGCTAAGAACCTGGGTACAGTGGTCATCACAGAACAGTCGACGCATTCAGCCCAGGTGCCCAGTCAGCCCAGTCTCGACCTCAATCAAATGGAAGCGGCGCAGAGTTTGTCAGGGAAAATTAAAAGTGCAACCTGAGCAGGTTTAGGGGTCGAAAACATATACGCATGGCTACCCTGGTTGGAGAAGGCTATCATGATCTCGATAGGGAGTCTGGCCCGCACCTTGCAGATGACCACAGGAACCAATTGGGTCGGCAGGGTGACGGAAGCTTGTATGTATAGATACCTAGGTACTGTGAGATTTGTTTGGGAACGATCAAGGCAGTCCTCTTGTGATCTTTCTATTCACAATATGGTACAACAAGCCCGAGTAGTTGGCAGAGATTAGATCACGACAATCGTGTAAATTCTCCATTCCTGTTTGTCAAGTCTTTCCAGGCTTCCTTCCTGGGAGCACTTTCTGAGCTGTGAGGTCTTATCAACCTTGGGGCGGACTTCAGTCCTCTAACTCCGTCTTACACTGGTTATCTCCGCCTAAATCCAGCCAACACTCAAGCAGGCATCTCCGTCTAACTCCATCTAACAAAGTGAGGGGCAATAAATACAAGTCTATTCACAGGGGACAGTATGTGTGCTTTTCTAGATGCCATAGTTCAGTTGAAGTCTACTTCGGAAGGTAAACAGACCGATATTCATATAATATTGTCATTATACTGGCATGATGCCTTCCAACACAGCCGCGTACCTGACTACCACCGGGGCACCACTAGAAGTGAAGGAGGCCCCGTACCCCGAACCCAAAGAAAATGAGATCTTGATCAAGACTGGCGCCGTAGCGATCAACCCTACAGACTATTCACAGCAAATGATGGGTCCAGATGTCTTCAAGTGGCTCAAGTACCCCGCCATCCTGGGCTACGACGTCGCCGGCCAGGTAGAGGCCACCGGCTCCGGCGTGACTAAATTTAAGGTTGGCGACAGAGTGGCTGGACTCGCGAATGCTGGCGGCTTTCAAGTGCATACCATCCTCTCCGAGCACATGGCCTCACCCATCCCGGATTCCCTTACATACGAGACCGCGGCTGTCCTACCAATGGGCTTCTCCGTCGCCACTAAGGCATTGTTTCACAAGGATTACTTGGCACTAGATTTGCCGTCAGCAAACCCGACGCCTAAGGGGCAGACGGTCCTGGTCTGGGGAGGTTCAACCAGCGTTGGAAGCAATGCCATCCAACTTGCGGTGGCGGCGGGCTACGAGGTGATCACCACCGCTTCACCACACAATTTCGACTACTGCAAGAGGCTGGGCGCCAGTCAAGTACTCGACTACAACAGCCCGACGGTCAGGGATGAGTTGGTCGCCGCCTGCAAGAGAAAGACGACGGCTGGCGCCATAGCCAATGGCGGTATGGTGCCACCCAGCTTCCCGGGTATAGTCGAGGCGTGTGCCGCCGTGGTGCTGAGCACCGGGGGCAAGAAAGTCCTGCCCTTGACGATGGTCCCAAACTTCCCCACTCCAGAGGGTGTCGAGGCCAAGTTCGTGCAGGAGCTGCGGCAGGATGTGGAGCTTGGATCTGCCTTCTTCCATGGCTTCCTGCCCGGGGCTCTCGCGGCCGGTACCTACACCATTGTCCCGGAGGCGGAGGTTGTTGGGAAGGGTCTGGAGGCCATCCAGGGCGCCATGGATACCCTCAAAAAGGGCGTGTCGGCGAAGAAGATTGTCGTCACATTCTGATCGATCGATTGCTTCTGTGTTTTGTCTGAAACAGACGGGACTTGAGCTTGCACTTGGCTGGGAATCCTTTGGAGGAGACACAGACCCCGAGTCATAGTTGGCTAGTGGGTTGCAATATACTGCATTTACTGTTTAGAGCCCTTTTGTTGACGATCATGCCTGCGATGTGATGCCTATCTCTCGAGGCTGAAGACCAATAGAGGAGTGAGAGGGGTAACCTGGTATACCAAAGTCCCGGTAAAAGTCCGTGCTACAGCACTTGAGTAGTGTGGTGTGGGAATGGGACGACCCGTCGACCCGTCCTAGTGCAGTCCCAACACAGCGGAACATGTCACTGCAATCCATATGTCTCCATCTTAGTGGCTCGAGGCTCCACTGTTGAGCCGCCATGGCCGCAGAGTGTCATGTACGCAGGCTAAAATATGGATAAACCAAAAAGTAAGCTTCCTTCCTTCAGCCTCTCTCCACCATATCCTCCCACCACATCATCACGACTCCAGCTCGGACACTGTGCGGCCGCACCACCAACCAACTCTGGGTCTGCGAAAGGCGCAGCAACGCACGCCCAGACGACGCCGCAAAGTCGGGGACCCTCTTTCTGTATTGTGAGAAGTGCCAACGTGCCATGAGGCAGCAGCGATAAGCCCGGCCGTGAAGCCTGATAGGATCAAATTGAGGATGTTGGATGTGCACTTGCAGGATTTGTTCATGCGTGTTGGTGCTTAGATCTTCCGCCTTCGCGATGGATATTGCTCACTGCGGAGGACTTCTGCCACGAGCTGAGCTGAGATTGAGTTTTTCCAATGTTGAGTTGGACGACCAGTCCAAGTGGACTGGGGGTTTGCAGCAGGCGGGCAGCTGGCCGGTGGCTGCTGGTTTTCAGCCATCTATATGATCTCGCCATGTTTCCTCTCCCTTGACTGCTGAAGTCTGGCTCTCATCACTTGGCATGTCATTTTTCCTTTCTCCCTTCGTGGTATTCATCCCATTCCGCAATCCACTGAAGAACCAGAGCTCCTCCCAGGCCGATTGCAACAATGCGGGTATCGAACAACTTCGCAACGGCAGTGTTGGCCCTGTTGCTGGCACAACCAGTCATAACAGCCAACTTGGGGCCTGAATCCGCAGCCAGCAATGGCGAGGACAGTATCGACCTACGGGGGCGTATGATCCACGGGCGAAGCCGTTGGCGGGTGCACGAGGAGTTGGTGCAAGTCCGCGCTCCGGTCAAACAGGACACCAGCAACAAACATGGTGCGGGCAAGATCAAGGGTAGTACTGTATCCAAGAACAAGGGCAGTACTGTATCCAACAACAAGGACACTAGTGCGTCCAAGGACGATACTACATCCAAGGACAGTACATCCAAGGACAGTACATCCAAGGACAGTACTGCGTCCACGGATAGTACTTCATCTAAGGACAGTACTTCATCCAAGGATGATACTACGTCCACAGACAGTACTGCATCAAAGGACAGTACTGCATCCAAGGATGATACTGCATCTAAGGATGACACTACTACACCCAAGGATGACACTACTACATCCAAGGATGACACTGCGTCCAAGGACGATACTACGACCAAGGATGATACTACGGCTACGGATGATACTACGACCACGGATGATACTACGACCAAGGATGATACTGCAACCCAAGATGATACTGCAACCCAAGATGATACCACAACCAAGGATGATACTACGCCCACAGACGATACTGCCACCAAGGACGAGGCTGTGACCAACAACGACGACAAAAATGCAGATGATACCCAAACAACCCTCTCAACCTCCACGACCAGCAACTCCGTCGCGACCCCAACCTCCCAAAACACATTTGTCATGGTCCAACACGTCACAGGGACGGCCTATGCGACCGTCACCTGCATGACCCCGACGACCGTACCCACCAAGGCATGCTCGTACATCAACGACAAGTCGTCGACCTGCTCCTCGACCACGGCCACCATCCCGACCTGCGTCCCCGGGATGCTCTGCTCCTTCAGCCAGGACAACGGCAAGGTCAGCTGCGCCAAGAAGGGCGGCATGCAGGCGTCCGGGTTCGCCGTCGTGGCGGTCCTGGGGCTCGCCATCGCCATCGCCGGCACCGCCATCTCCGTCATGTGCTGCCGGGACCACAGGGCGCGCAAGGCGATGAGGAGGGCCGCCGAGGCCAGGGCCGCCATGATGGCGGCTGGCGAGGTCAAGAGGGCGCCGCGCGTCGAGGTCTCCGAGGTGGGCATGAAGGGGGGTGACCATGTGCCCCTGATGAGCTCTGGGCCCGAGACGTTTGCTGCGATCAAGGTGCCGGGGATCGCTCAGGAGCAGCACTATGGTGACCCGATTGAGGATGGGCGTAAATACTATGGCAGCTCCGGCTGATGACTCTGTTGCGTGGCGTGCGATGAAGTGGCCACCAGTGTGGTAGTTGGGAAGCCTGGTCCCGGCGAGACAGCGTCGGATGGCAAGGGTCGGTCTTGTGGCTCGACAGGCCATGTGGTTTGACTCTGAAGTAACGAAGTACATGGTTCCTCGATGAGAATGATGATATTATATGTTTCATGGCGCTGGTATCTTATGCACGTGAAACAAAGGGTCGATTGATAGCATGCCTGAAACCCCCAACAGAAATGAAATAAAACAAAATATTACCTACTTGCGTCAACAATGTCTCAGCCTGCGAGTGCCTCCAATCCCGACCCTATCCACTCGAACCGTTCCTCTGTCACTGGTGTTTCACCCACAAGTCATCCATTCGAAATTCTGAACACTTTCACCGGAACACATACGTCTGTTTGGTTGCCATTCGTATTCTCACCAGGCACGGGCGGGCATCTCCCTGACACCCAGATCCCCAAACATTTCCAAGGGGCGTTCCTCGGCGTGCATCTCAACGGGGTCTGTGTTCATCGCAAGCATCTCGACGGGCCAAGTCGGCTCCGTGCTATGAGGCCCCGCTTGCCTGAGAGATGCAATAGTATCCTCAGGCTTCTGCTCGCGGGACCCGATCATCTGCACGATCCGGTTGATATTGTTGTCCAGTGCTGCCCTCTTCCTGTTAATCTCCCTGTCAACCTCGATGCAGGCGAGGACGAAAATGGTGAACTGGCATATGCTGCAGCGCGTTTTCCCGTCAGTATTGTGGTTACATGAAAATTTTTGGTAGACACAGCGGAACTTTGAAAGGGCGTGCAGGAAGAACGTACGCTGTCAGTAATACCACCGTGCCCCAGAAGTAATTCACGTCCGCCCACTTTTTGAAGGTGTCCCACGCTGCAGGCATTTCATAGTATGCTTCCCACGAAGTCCCCAGTTGTTCTGTGTCCGCTTCGTACGTATACTGGTCGTACGCATCCGATTCGTACATAGCTGTGAAATCGATCCAGATTATACCACACGGTAAGCCACCTAGCCACAGAATGAGCTCACAGACCAAGTGGGCGACTGAATGGATGCCCCGGGCCCTGACACGAAGTGTGATGAGCTCGCTGGCTTCCCAGACAAGGCTTAAGATGGTCTATTCAAGATAGGTTAGTAGAATGTCCACCTCTCCTTTCTAACTTGTCTCCCTTAGCGGGTAAAGTAGGCTTCACGTCCCGTTTCGGGACTCGAGTACCCGACTCCCAGATCTGAATCTGCAACGTACATATGGCAACGCGTACAGCGGCGTGAAGAGGATCCAGCCGCCGTCGTACCGTGGAGCACCAATCCAAGCTAGCGAGACGATCGTGGCTATCCCAGAACCAACGATGATGACAATTCTGAGGATGAGCTTCGCCTTGGCCCATCTTGCCGTTCGATGTGTTTGTTGTCGGCCACCGCCATCTGCTGAAGTCTCTTTCACTGATCCGGGCATTTGGAAACGGCGGAGCTTGATGATCTGGGTCGCTTGACAATCTGGGTCTCTTGACTTAGGAGTTCGACAGTGCCGGAGATGTTTCGAAGTCTTTCTTTCGCGCGAGAGGCACAATTTGTACTGGAGAAAGAAAATACATTTGAAGAACCGCACAACAAGGTGCGAGGATAGGAGTTTGAGATCATCTGGCAATTAAAGCAAGGCTGCCAAGTAAACATACAGAAAAGTCCGAGCAGGATTAAGGTGCAAATTTGGTCCTGCCTAAGTCTTATATTGTGCTACACCACATATATTATCTCGCCGCCAAAGCGAGTGGTAGGAAGCTCACCCCAGACGGCCATCAGTGTTATTACCTGTTACGGAGGCTGTGGCTGTTTCAAGTATTCATTTAGAAGGCAATTTACCTCAATTTATAGTTTATCGATCCGTAGAGTAAAAATCACTGACGACTCACACGTTGCAACCATTGGGCCAGCTAGTGTACAAAGGGGATGGTGGGCGGGCTCGACTTCAGGCCTCCTGCGCGTGTACCGTGAGATGCCATCGATGCCTACTCGAGCGGTGCGAGCTGCGCGAGCTGCGCCACGAATACGGGGGCCATGCGTGCCAAGTATGAAATAACCGGAAGGTTATCTGGACTGGCAAGTGAGACCATAAGCTGTAAACTAAATCATGCAGTGGCACGGACGGGCAGCGGGCATCATCTCAATGGGAATGAAGTAGACTGCATCAACAGCCAATCGAACATTCGACCAGGAAGAATCACGTTTCTGCGCGGTCTCGGTTGTGTACTGGATGGAGTACGGATATCAACTAGCATTACAGTCATAATCCATACAGTTAAGGTACGCCCGAGGTGAAGTCAGCTGGCCTGGCCGACTGCAGCGCTAGCCCACACTCGACGGCACAGGCTAGGAGGTGGGTGAACACCACCAGGCATCATCTTAGGATACCAATGGTCTCTTTCAAACGCGCACCATCCCTAGCCTCGTGCCCATCCCATGACATCTTGGGGCCCCCGGAAAGCCCCTTCTAATGTGCCCTCCAAAGGTTTGTACTGAGCTATGCCTGCTCAAGAACCGTCAACAATGTGCGATGTCAAGTCTAGCCCCTATCGACCGAAAGATGATCCCAACACGGGACTTCCAATATGCCCTGGGGCACCAAAAGCACCCATGGACTGAGGACCTTTGTCCGGGTTCCACCGGATGCTCTTGCTGACGCCCTCGCCGTCGTGTATGTCGAAGTTTCCGCCGCCGTTGGCCATAGTTCCCTCGGTCTCGCAAAGCGCCACGATGTCGTTCTCCGTTAGAGGGCCATCACCCATCGGGTTGAAGTCCACGTATGTCTTCATCGCCTCTTGCACAGAACTGAGCGGTATCAGCCCGTCCTTGGTGGGTTCTTTCATGGCTAGATCACGGCAAACGTTGCAGAGAATCTGCCGTATAGCCATGCTCGCAGGTGGACGCGCCTGAGCAGGTCGAACCATGCCGCTGGGAACACTAAACCCAAGGCTCGGACTCGCCGGCCATCCACCAGGGCCTCCAAAACCTGGAGGAGCGACGGGCGCCTGAGCAAATGGGCTCAGTACTGATGGCTGGACGGGGCTGCCCCACATAGAAGCAATCGCCGGATCGGCGAATGGGGCCGGCGGCGCGAATGCTGGCCCAATTCGCACCGGCGCGACATAGCTTCGTCGTTGGAAGTCAGGTAATGTAGGAAGAACATCCTCGGAGTCGTCCAGTAACGCGCTGCTGCCCAGATGATTTTGCATATCCTCCGAGTCTTTCTGCACAGCTCTCGACGGTGATCCTGATGGTGGCCGTTGTCCTTGCACCACAGATGCCGGTCGACCAATTGGCGTAGGTCTACTTATGGGTTGAGCAGCATGTATTGAAGGAGAGTCGTAACCACCCGATGGTTGCCGTGAATGTCCGCTTGGTGTCGCATCTTTGGATATGGGGTTGAATGGAGGCACTTGCTCCGAGACCGACTGACCAAACCCTGGCGGTGGTGCAGGTGCCGGAAAACCTCGGCCAAGCATGGGGCTAGTCAGTCCCGGCGGCAACATCCCTGGTGGTGGTGGCCTGAAACCCGGGGCTCCAGGCGCGAACAAGGGGTTTCCAAACCCTGGAGGTGCCGGATGAAGTCCAGGTGGGTATGGCATGCCGGGTGGTATGTTAATAGGCGCCGTTTGAGTCGTCGAAGCGAACCTCGCCGTGCTTGTCGGCGCAGGTGACATCGCCTGTGATAGATTCAGGGACTGTTGACTTGCTATACTGCCCCTGTTACTAGGTGGGCCGGGTGGCCCGGGGCTGATTCGAGCTGATGTGTTGGCGCTCGGGGACGGATTTTGACTCGCAGATCCGGAAGCCGTTGTGGTTCCTGGAACTGCGCCTTGCTGGGAAGGCTGTCGCGGCCGTAATGGTGTCGGTGCTTTGGGTAAGGCTGGAGTGGCAACAGACGCTTTTGGTGATGGTATTGCCGGTGTTGAGGGGTGTTGAGGTAGCACAGGGAGCGCTGGGTTAGTGGCGTGTTGACTCGGCCTCTTGGGAAGCGTCATGGTGACAGGTGCCGCAGTTGCTGCGAGAGCCGCAGCCTTCTTGGCAGCGCGTTCCTCCTGCTCTTGCTTCTGAATCGGCTTCGTCTCAGCCTTGGAGGATTTGCTCTCGAGCTCCTTTTGGCGTCTCTCAGCATCCTGTTTCTCCTTCAGCTCCTTGACCTCACGCTCCTTCCTCTCACGCGATTCTTTCTCCTTGAGGCGCGCCTCTTCGCGAGCTTTCTTCTCGCGCTCCTTGGCTTCTTTCGCCTTCCGCTCTTGCTCGACCTGCATTTGCTTCTGGCGTTGCCTCTCGGCCTCCTTCCTTGCTCGTTCGTCTTCCTCGGCTTTCCTCTGGGCCTCCTTCTTCTTGCGCTTCTCCTCTGCTTTTCGCCTGGCTTCCTCAGCCTTCTGAGCTTCTTCTTGCCGTCGGGCCTCCTCTTCAGCTGCCTTCTCGGCCTCTTTGCGTGATTTCTCCTCGGCCAGGGCTTGTTTCTTCTGGGCTGCCTTCTCTTTCTTCCTCTGGGCCTCCTTTGCCTTCTTCTCTTTCCGCGCCTCTTCCTTGCGGAGCTCCTCTTCCTCTTCTTCCATGAGCTTGGCTTGCCGTTCTCTTGCCACTTTTTCGCGATACGCTTGAAGCACTCGTTGCTCGAACATCCGCGCGGCAAATATCTGAAACATTCGACGGCCTTCCTCCATGCGTTGCTCCTCGGTCATCGTGTCCTGCAGCAGGTTAGAGATCCGATAAAGCCAGTATTCCAATCCTCAGCCAACCACCGAACACGTACATCGTCTTCTTCCTCGTACTCGTCATCCTCCTGGGAATCGTAGTCCTCGTCTTCATCATCCTCATACTCCTCCTCATCGGCTGGTGGAGGTGGAGGATGTTCGTGACTTGGAAGACCGCCGTTGACACCATGACCGTAGCCCCGAGAGTACTGGTCTTGCGCATAGTCTCCCTCGCGTGCCATACGTCTCTCAGCAAGCTGTTCCATCATCTCGATAAACTTCTTGCCGTCGTTCTTCAGTAAGTCGTCGGCTACTGTTAGTATGCCACCTGTAACGCGATTCAGTTACCATCTGCGAATATGATTCACCCAAGCGAAACATGAGGACTGATAACCATACCCTGAACTGTAAGACTGCTGCCAAAGTTGAAGAATTCAGAAGCATAGTCGCGGTGGACCTCCTCTTCTGGTTCCTCTTCGCTGTATTCGTCGTCGAGCTCGTCCTCGCTGTAAGCTTCGTCGTCGAGTTCCTCCTCTTCATCATCGCCGACGTGCTCCACTATTCGGCCTCGTGATGGTTGGTGCCCTGCATAGCTCGGAAACCTGTTGCCGTGGTGGAAACCAAAGTGCCTGGAAGCTCCCATCATTGGTGGATGGCCATCCTGTTGGGGGTGATTCGCGAAGTGTTTGAGTTCCTCGTAGTAGGCATCATACAGCCCCTCCAATTCCTCTTCTATCGCGTGTCGCTTCCTTCCACATACGGAACAGCTGCAGGTATGTTTCTGTTGCTCCTTCATCTTCTTGAGAACGGCCTCCTTCTCAACCTTGACAAGGGATTTGCGCTCGTCCTCGCCCAAACCGAGCCAGAACTCCTTGATCCTCTCACGCTCCTCCTGAGAACTGGTATTCCAGATTCGCTCCCTCGAGATTCCGGAACCATGTGTCAAGCTCGGTTGGGGCATCGGAGGGATCTCTGGGGTTGGCAAGTCGCCTGCCGCTGCACTGCCCTTCTTTTTCTTCTTCTTGGATTTCTTGGTTTTCCCCGCGGTCGCCGATGCATGGCCATTCGCTTGGGCGTGGGCATGCTGGAGCTGGCTGTCAAACTGGTCATCCTCATCTTCACTATCCTCAGGGTCAGGATCCTGGTTTGGGTCGTGGCCTGCGGACGAGGCAGAGTTGGATGCGCCATTATCACTGGGAGCGTTCAGAGCAGCCTCGGCGGCGGCCTTAGCGGCAGCCTTCTCGCGACGCTTCTGTTTCTTTCGGTTCACGGGTGCTGCGGCCGGCGCGGGTCCATTGCTCATAGCGTTTGCATTTCCGGCCGGTTGGGGCTTTGCGCCGGATGCAGCGGATGGTGTTGGGGAGTGTTGAGCGGAATCGGGAGCGGAGGTGGTGTCGGGCAGTGTAATGAACTTAGATCCGTCCCTGTTTCTGTATTTCGCGCCCTTTGCTGTAGGGGACGCTGGAGGTTGAGGCTGCTGCGCTGGGGGCGCCGGCTGGTTTCGAGTTCCCTTCGACTTCATGTTGACACTTTCTCTTCTACCAAGGGGCGAGTACCGTGGTGGTCATAGAGGGGTAATCGGCGACAGCTCGTCTCGTCGGGTGGTCAAGGTCCAGGTTGTCAAAGGGATCAACCGTAGCCTGTTGAATGGGTTAAGTCAGGTCAGTAAGATGCGCAAGATGCAATGCTGGAGTGGGCTGAGCTGGGTCGTTGGCTGCGCGGTCTGTCCCACTTGGGCCCTAGCTTAGGCTGACAGTTCAAAGGGACCTTGATGGTTTGCGATGCGGGCTGGGAGCTCAGGTACAAAGCAACAAGTGTCGATAGCATTTGATGTACTCCTAGCAATTTGGACGGAGCAATAAAGAAAGCAAATGTAGGTGTGGATGTGGGTGTGGGCGGTGCTTCAAAGCGAAGCATCGTGGAGATTGATTGAAGCTGATTGATCGCAGGAGGGGCTACCAAATGTCAATGCCTTTCTTACCTGGCAGCGTCTGCAAGGCTAGCTGAGCTTGCCCGACGAAAAAGAATTCGACTCAGCCGCGAAGAGAAGGAAATGTTGGCCCAACAGAGACTGCAAAGGACTGCGATGCGGCAAAGGAATGGTGATGATGCTGCCCCCAAAAGCTTGCTGTCTTCTTTCAAACGGGAAGGGAAGCAAAGGAGCGTCGTGACACTTGCGAGTGCAATCACTTTTCCATCGGTAATAGGAAGGCGCGGGCCAAAGGTCTCCGTCAAGTTCCGTCTGACTGTGTCAAGGCGGGGGAGGTACGAAATGAAGACTTGATGGGCCAACTAGCCAATTAGGACTCTTCCATGTGACCTGCGGGGCCCACCCTTCGCTCAAGTGCTCCTCCCCCACGGCCCACCACATCAATAGCACAGACGTCCATACGTCGTCAACCAAACTTCCAAGGTTTCCCAGGTTGCTGTATACCAACCAAGTTGTCCTTGGCTGCTGGGCAGGCTGGCAAGTAAGAGCTGATTGATCGCCTTAACATTGAGGCAGGAATGAGCCTTTAAACTTTTTGCCACAGAATGCAACGTTCCCAGGCTTTTCTTCCTTCTTCCCGATGCAATTCTAGTATCGGATTTCTTGAGTTTCCCATCCTGGATCATACCGATCTAGATTCGAACAGCTGGTTTACTATCATGGGAGCCTCTCTTACTCTCCGTCGTTCATTTCCAATGGCCTTGTATAAGGCAACGTCTACCACGGATACCTTAAACCGTCTACGAAGCCAGCAATTGTCGAAAGCAACATCTATTGTGACATCATGAGCCATCAATGGTCAGTCAGCGCCTTGGAGGAACGGCTGTTGTTTGACTTGAAACGTTTCAAGTTGACACCAACTTCTTACTTCACGCCAGGATCCATGGATACCAACTTCACGATTCCAGCATGCCGATGGATTCCAAATGCAACATCACAGACTGCGGATGAGATACACTCGATCAATTACTGACCAACATGAAATATATATTATATCTGCTACATGATAGTCTTCTCCGCTTAACAACCCTTTGATGTGGTCTTGATGGCCAGCACCTGTCCTCCAACGGTGATATCACCATTCACAGGTGCGAATAGGCCGCCAGCAGTCGTCACATACAGCACGTTTGTATCATTGCTGCGCCTTCCGAACTTGGCAGCTGTGGGCTCGGCAATAGTCGTCGAGTTCAGGTCGCCAGCGACGTGTGTGACCTTGCCGGTGGAGACGTCGATCTTCTCGATAGCGTTCGCTCCTCCCGTAACGACAAACACGTTTCCTTCGCTGTCGAAGGTGAAGTCATCCCACTGATCAAGGGACGAGGGGATGGTCGCCACCGTCTCGAAATCACCGGCCGGCGTGCCGTCGGCGATGTTCAGGGGAACACGGTAGAGGTTGCCCTGGCCCAGGTTGGTGAAGTACAGCATGTCGTCGACGATCTTGATGCCGTCCGTTGCGGCGGTGCCGAAGCCATACACGGGGGCGGGGGCCGTGTAGGTGTTGTTGATAGTCAGGGCACAATCTCCGGTCTCGATGTCCACGGAGAACACCAGGCCGGTGTTGAAATCTCCAACGATGAGGTGGTCGCTGGTGAGGCCTGAGAGAAGATCCATGCCGTTCGGGAGCTGTGCTGTTGGCATATCGGCAATCTTGCTGACCTTCGGGGGGTTGGCGGCGATGGAGGCATTGGAGGTGATGTCGGCGCCGGCAAGGTCGACGCTATAGACGGCCCATGAGCCGACAGTACCCTGGCCGGTGGCGAGCGACACGTTTCCGGCGAGGACGGCAAAGACGTCAGGCTTGTACTCGACAATTCCGCCGACACCTTGTGCCCCAGCGAACTCGTGGACCAGAACGGCCTGTCCGGGCCTGGAGGGGTCGACGAGCCAGAGTTGAGGTGAGGTGAGGACGTCGACGAGAAGCTGGCCGTTGGATCGCACAGCGAGGTTTTCGACGAAAGTTCCCTCGGGGAACTGGTATAGCGTGCGGACTGCGGTGTTGGCCCGTGTGACATGCCTGGTTGGGCTGGCCGCAGTGTAGCCCGCGGCCGAGGCCATGAGGGTGACCAAGCTGAGAAGCATGATGATTTGATTTAGCGAGAGGACTTGCGACCCAGAAATATCTTTAAAGGTAAGGTTCGGGCGGGCGCTAGAGGACGAAGGGAAGATGCCAAGCGAATGTATGGAAAGCGATGGTGAGAAGCCACTAGTATTTCGAATGCTGGGCGAAGCACATATACATATATATACAGTCTAACAAAAGCAGGCCCCCTTTCTAGTTGGAACATCTCTGCTGGGGTAATTAACGTTATTTCGGAGCCGCACTAATGTTTGCAAAAAGTGACCCTGGAAGCCTGGAAAACGGCCTATCAGCTATACCCGATTCAGATGGAAATGGAAAATTGGAATGGGACTCCCCAGCGACGAACTTGAACGCATTTCCTCGGGGCTAACAAGTCGATATCGTCACCCAAGAATAATACCGACCACACTGGGACTCCCAGCAACGGCAGACACCCTCCAGCTATTATATTCATGCGGTCTTCTCCCCCCTCACCTGGCAGGACTACCATAGCCAAAGTCCAAGCGAGCAATGCGTGTAGTGTACCGAGGCGGCAGTTCAGGGGCCCATGGTCGCCGTTGCTGGAATCTTACCACATCAGGCGTGATCAGGGGACGAGCAAGCGACGAGCTCGCTTACACTACGGTGGTTTTTTGCCGCCGCGATGGATATCCCGCGAGGTTGCAGCCGTTGGTGTGGGCTGACCAACCTCGCTCCGCAGCACCCCCACCGCGTAGCGAAAGCAGTGGTTGATTGGGAGAAATCACACAAGAGTGGACACCGGGGCGTGGGCCGTGGCGTTATCGATATATTGCTCCCGAGGTCCCGCGGAATTTGCTTGGAAGCAGACGTCTGGTGCCCACTTTCTGAGCAGGCCATGGGTTGTTTCGAAATTACTTGCATGTAATACCCTGGCAGAAATGGGTATGGTCCTTTTGTTGGGGGGAAAGGGACCTCGGGGAGGTTGGTTTGGGGTGCATACAGATACAGCATACAGAAACAGATACATACATACATACAGGAGAGGTCACGGGATGTCGTGGTCAGACTGTTTTTTAATGCACATTCCACGTGTATGATCGATCCTACTGCACGGGAGTGCTATGACTACCGGAGAATTATGCCGTGTATGTACATACAGTAGTTCGAAAGCTTACTTTAAGTTCGGCACGATCACCGGCTCCAACGGCCGCACTGACTGGGCGCTGGCAATCGGTGATGTGAGGCTTGCCGAATCCTACTAGTTAGTATCAACAGATCAACTGGGGAAATCCATGACACCAATTACCTACTTGCGGAAAGCTGCTGACATATGTAAAGCACGGGAGTCGGTTGCGCCCCCCCCCCTCGTCTCCGCAGTAAGGGTCTGCTTTTCTGACACTGGTCGCGATAAAGCCGAAGGATATTCCTAGCTTCCGCAGTATCGAACATGACATTATTAGTAAGTTCTGTCAGTCCCCCGAGGTCCAGCCCCCAGCTGCTGCTGGCCAGGCGTCGACCCTACCACCGCCTCGGCAGTTGGTAATGTCATTGGGACGCGTCTTCGATTTTATGATAAACACACACCCTCATGCATCTAGATACCCCTGTGCCAGCAACCTGCCAGCAACCTGCCAGCAACTACCTAGGTAGGTATGAGTTGTAATCCAACGGCGGTCTCATTCGACTAAACCTTGAAACTCCCGTACGTACTCGTACTCGCACCGCTTAGAATGGTCACCAGATGAATTCCAAGGTTGTAAGCGGCCTTGCTCCCAGTAGAGAACTAACGCTTGGCTGAATACAGTCTTCACTGGCATGTTGGACCAGGACACCCTCACGGTAGTAATATCAATGCTTGCGCCTCAATCAGCACCTAGGCACGAGGTTGGCATTTGGCCCTGTATATGTTCAGTAGATATGTTCTCCCAGGGTTAAATGTATACCCTGACGCAACAACACCACCTCCCCCCTTCCTTCGCACCTTCAAGCACAGCATGGCTCCCTCGCCGACAGCGAAAGGGGGTTTCTACACTTTTGCCGATAATAGCCCTCTCCCCCTCCGCTCCTCGACATGATCCCACTGCATAGAACTACCTAGGTAACTTGGTCCCCTAGCCCGTCCTTACACAGTATAAAGTAATAAAGATAAGTACCCTAGGGTAAAAAAGATAAGGCCCTCATAGTTTACGTACTTGTGAAGCAGGCTGAAGCGCATCTGAAACATACCGGCCCGTCGTGGGTTCTTACCCGGCGGGCGCTTTCGGCGCCGATCCCCCCTGATCGACGAACTGCTCCGGGCGGCGGGCGGGTTCAGGACAACGCCTATGTATGTATGTATGTATGTATGTATGCATGTACTGCTAAAAATGCACATGATACCACGGACACGCAGGCAGGGTAGGTAGGGCAGGCCGGCCGGGTCCTATCTGATAAACGGAACGGTTGCTCTTTTAACGAATTCGGTACCCGACGGATATGATGATGGTCGCCCTGCGAGTCATCGGGGGGCCTATGCAATTCCTCAGGTTTGTCCATCGGTATCGAGCACACAGACCGTCCAGGTTCATCTCGTGTCACCAACTCAATAATCTCTATTCTTAGATGGCTCCTTTTCCCCGGTCCGAGATGCCTCGTTGGTAAAACTCGTAGGGCCGACAAATCAATCATTCATCTTACCACAGTATTGTACACACACTACAGCACTACAGTAGACTAGACCCTCTTGTCCCCCCTCGTCTTTGGTCAGGTCCACCATTTCCATCACCCCGGAACGGACCCTGCAGCAGAAACGAGAGACGGGTGCCAAGACACTTGGAAATGTTTGGTACAGCGGCAGGGCTGGTGGACAAAAAGGCATGCATGAGTGGCATGCCATGGCCAGAAGATTAAACTTGGAAGCTCGTGTCGTGACTCGTGATGGTTGATCCCTGGGCCGTTTTCTTTCGGGGGGCTGCACAGCCTCACTGCAAGTCCGCTCCCGGCACCCGGGGCGGTATGATGCGCAAAGTAGTATGTATGTATGTATGTAGCGTTTCCCAAAGCTGTCAAGTAGTAATGATGATAACGTTACTTTCACAGCTTACAGCTCATGGCATGAGCTTAGCTTAGAGGCTCTCCTCGTGATCAGACCAATGGGTGCATCAAATACGTTGGTCAGGAGGACGGGGTTCGCGAGTTTCGACATGAGGTGACTGCTGCTGTTGTTACTGCTATTGCTGCTGATGATGATGACTGGCGTGCGCGTTTCAGTCCCGGGCCGATTATGGCGGTATGGCGGTATGTGGTAGGCGGTATGCGGTATTCCGGTGCGCGCGTCTGGCAATACATAAGGTAAATGGTACGCCAGACAGGCAGGGTGGTTGTGGTGGTGGTAGTCTAATTGTGAATAGTGTCCGTTGACTGGTTCCTTTAGCGATGCGGCGATGAGGCCGTTAGGTGGCATTGCAGTAGCTTGGCCGTTCGATGAAAATACCCGATCTATGTACATACTCACGCTGATCGACCCCTGGATGGGACATGTCTGCTGGTCCGGTTGACGGTTGGGAACCATGTAGAGTACAGTACAAAGAAAAGAGAGATGAAGAGAGAGAGTCTTCTCCATCATACCGCCTCGATCGCATCTCACGAGAATTCATGCAGCTCATCAATAGTAAGATGCTGTCTCCAGGAGGGTGTCGTCACCACAGACGGCGGTCAGAAGTTGAATACGTATTCAGCTTGGGATGGGATGGTTGACTGGGATGGATGGATACTTAGTACTCCGTAGAGAGAAATATATAATAAGTAAAGGAAAGTAGACACTTCATCATCAGCATCAGCATCAGCACCAGCATCTTCCATTGGATATCAAAATCAACAACAACAACGCATGTCGTCACGATCCCCTCTTCCTCCCCGCGCCCTCAATTTTGAATACCTCCACTCCATATTTGACAAAGAGGGCCCCTGCACATCCAATCCAACTAAGAAAGAAAGAGAGAGAAAAAAAAACACAACCGAGAACTGATTGATGAGACAAAAAGAAGTCTGACCGAGAGGACCCGACTCACCTCGACTGCGCAAGTATCCACTGAAACACTGATCACTGACTGATCCCCATTGATTGGAGGCGGCGCAGCAGTGCCGGACTCATGCCCAATTAAGAAGGCCAAGGCCACAGTGGGCAACAGTGGGCAGCAGTGGGCAGCAGTGGGCAACAGGTTACAGTGGGTGGGTGGTGACAGACAGTGGGCGGACAGAAGATCTGCGTTGTCTTTTTCCCCTTACAAAATTGGCTTTTGACCTTCGCCAAACACTAAAGACAGAACATACATAGGACATCCCAGTCCGAAACGTTTATCCCCCGGCTTGTTCCTCTCCTCGTCGTCTCTATCTCTACTAGTTCTACTACACAACGCTTGCATTCGTGCAATTGCCATTCAAATCTACTTTTAACTTACTCCTTCTTGACAATCGTTCAGAGTCATATTTTGCCCTTCGTCATACTCGACTCTCTCATCTCTCTCTGTCTCTGCATTCGTTTCCAAAAAAAAGAAAAAGGAAGAGAGGGAAAAAGAAAAGAAGGAGGAGCACCAGCAACAACAGCGGCGATTACGTTCGAATCATTTATCTATCTACCACCATCAATCAGTTCAAAGAAAGCGGCACATCCGGCGCCGAGACACACATACTTACACACACCAACACCACATACCCAAACCCCAGCATCCCGTGTCTCCCCATCCGCTCCGATAACGAACTTCACGAGGCCGCCCTCCCCGACCGACCCGACAACGATTTAACTTGCGACACCTTCCCACAACAGAACCTCGAGAGGAGCCAATTTGACGGTGAAGAGGACCGTGTTCCTTGGTCCCCACGATGGCAAGCGCAGGGAGTGCTCAGAATGTTATCCGGAGGTATGCCACTGCTGCTATTGCCTGCTGCTCCACACCGTCCCCTTATCGCAGCCATATCCTAACGTCGACTCTGCTCGTACAGAAAGCTGGTCATCATCGGAGACGGAGCCTGTGGAAAGACCTCCTTGCTCAGTGTCTTCACTCTGGGCTACTTCCCTACAGTAAGTACTCTCTCCACATTCCATCCGAGCCCAATATTCCTGTGATAGATTCCAAAAGGCTAACTTCACCTTCCCGCAGCACTACGTAAGTTCCTCCTTCCATCCGGGTCCTCGCTACCCCTGAAAACCCAAACACGAGCCACCATGACCCGGTGCACGCCCCTCCATTTACAATTACGACGACAAAATATCTGACGAGAATACCACGCGGGCTTCCAGATTCCTACCGTCTTCGAGAACTACGTCACCGACTGCAGAGTAGATGGCAAATCAGTGCAGCTTGCGCTATGGGATACGGCGGGACAGGAGGACTATGAGCGGCTGCGCCCCCTGGCATACTCTAAAGCACACGTTATCCTGATAGCCTTCTCTGTGGATACGCCAGATTCCCTGGACAACGTTAAACATAAGGTGAGTTGCCCATTATTCCCAGATATCCGGAGTCACCATATGGAAGGAGGTGGGAGGAGGACATGGGGCAGCACAGAAAGCTTCGTGCGACAAACAATCCCTCCACCCCACTTCCCAGCCTCCTCGAGACTCCCCTACGTCGTACATATATTGGAGGCTACCAATCTACTTCAAACACCTCTCAGCCGTCGGTCAAATATACGACCTCGAGACCACCCCCGCTAACCATTGGGCTGCTATCAGTGGATCGAGGAGGCAACCGAGAAGTGCCCGGGCGTGCCGATCATACTCGTCGGGTTGAAGAAAGATCTGAGGGAAGACCCAGTCGCCATCGAGGAGATGCGGAAGAAGTCACTACGGTTCGTGACGGAACACGACGGCGAGGCAGTGGCACGGGACGTAGGGGCGAAAAAGTACCTCGAGTGCTCGAGCTTAAGCGGGGAGGGCGTCGACGACGTCTTCGAGGCCGCGACGAGGGCGGCGCTCTTGACGTTCGAGAAGGGCGAAGGCGGTGGCTGCTGTGTGATCCTATGAGAGGGCGAACTTTCCGGCATCAGGTTTCACACGATTTTTTTGGAAACAAAGCCCCCCATGATTCGCACACACACACAACGGACGAGAGAACTGGATCCAGTGGCAAAGGGCTGAGAACGGAGAAGGGACGTCAACCCAGCGGGAAAAGGGATCGACACACGACGTTCTATTCACAACCACTATCCAGTCACCCACCCAGCTGTACATTATTTACAGCAGCCCACCGAGGGGGAAAAAGAGACTCGAACGCCAAACTACACAGCAACCACAGGCGTATCAACGGGTCGAACGACTCCGCCACCAGACTTGCTTGGAGCCTCGTCTCGGTGTAATACCACATCATAGAGCGTTTCTACGGAAGCAACCGGGGGGGAGGATTATCTGCCGGCTAGCAAAATGCCGGGGGTTTTACCGGAACGGCCGGGGGAACGGGAGTGTAAAAGGGACAGACTTGAGTGTATAGGAAAGGACAGGTCGGTCATAGGGCGTCATTGGCAAGTACTGTGTAATGCGCATTCTTTAGGCAGAATGAATTGCAGCATAAGAGGGTTTAACTCGATAGGCATATAATTTTTCCATTCTTTGTATTCTCTCTCTCTCTCTCTCTCTCCCTCTATGTGCAGGATTTCCAGAACATGGCGGTTAGCGATCAGAAACGCTGGGGTGTTATAACCTGCCTCTCGGCGTTCTGCGTCGTTTTGGTACATATTGTACAGTCCTCCCATGATCGCAACCAGACCATCGTACCACTGGGGGGATGGGGAGAAGTCTCAAAGTCTCATCCCTTCCATGCCCAATACTCTCAACTCATCGGCATCACACGCAATCATCACTCATTGCCTCTTCCACTCGTGGTTCCAGGGCTTGTTCCCGGGCGTCTCGACCATGGGCCGGGCATACTCGATGGGCACGGCATCCTTGCCCCAGATGCCCTTCTTCTCCATGGCCTTGCGGTACAGCCAGCCCTCGGGCCTGGTACCGGGGCCGCCCATGTTGCGCAGGACCTCGCAGGCGTGGGCCATGCTCTGCTGCATGCGCATCATCTCGCGCTCGGCGGCCTCCTCCTCGGTCCGGCGGAAGAGCTCCCAGGCGCGGTGGATGGTCCAGTGGCGCAGCCACCTGTTGCGCGCCATGCGGAGGGGCGCCTGCACCTGCGACCCCGCGTAGATGAACTGCATGAGTCCCGCAACCTTGGGGTCCAGCTTGGCCTCCATCTGGGACTTGCGCTTCTTGCGCTGGGCGCGCGCCGCCGCCGAGTCCATCGGCTTGCCCATCTTCTGGCCGCCGGCCTTCTTGGTCTGCTGCGTGGGCTTGACGCGTGCCTGGGAGGGGCTGGTGGTGCTGAATGTCCGGGGGCTCGCTGCTGGAGATTGTGATGTTGATGATGAGGAGGTGGTGGCGGCGGCTGTGGCCCGGAAGATGCCTGCGAGGAGGCCGTTCTGGGAGGGTGTTGACTGTGGTCGGAAGAGACCGCGCAGGCCTGTTTGTGTGAACATCTTGACGGTTGTTTTAGGGGGTCTGAGGGTATCGTAGAAAGGATTATTCGGCCGCGTGCGTCGTGCGGTTTATAGGGTGCCCAACACTTCGGATGTGTTGACCAGTGTATCTGCGAAACTCGAGATCAAACTCCGTCGTCCCTGTTTCGTGATCCTCTATGTCTTCCCGCCGGAGGAATAGTTCTTGCCCGTCGGATTGAGAGCTGGGACCGTCGTCTCGTCGTCTTCGCAATGGTTGTGAGGTCGGGGTCCAGATGAGGGGGCTTGGTGATTTCTGCTGCTCGATCTATATTGTCTATTTGGCGGATCAATTGGTCGCGCCTCGAGCTTTTAGGGGTATTTGTCTCCGGCTGGGTGACAAGAGGGCGTTCTCGTAAGCTCGATCGAGTGTTGAGGATGGAGCTCGCTGCGACCCAGAAAATCATTGATCGATCGACCGGCCGGAATAGCTGTACTTCCGAGTCGCCGATGGTACGTACTTATGTACTTATGTACCTAGGTACACTCGGGCGCTTCCGAAAGTGGGTCCCGCTCGAGACATCTGAACATTAATCATCCCTGCAATATCAACTGGTGTCGCCTTGTCGCTTAAAGTTGTCTCCGTTCAAGGTCAACCTTTGGTGTCGTGCCGTATATATCCTAAAGTAGACTACAGCCCAGACCAGTTCACTTGACACCATGGGACGGGCGTTTGATATCGTTTCATTTCTAGACCGCACAAAAAGCCCTCGTGCTTAAGTTTATATCCACTTTTTGCTCCTCTTGATGCACTACTCGTTCCAGACGGACTGGTTCAGATCGGGATCGGATTGAAGTGGAATGGCCGGACTGCGCATAGGACCCTGCAACCCAAGAAAGTACCAGGAAGTCTGGGTTGTTAACTAATATCTGTTCCAGCACTTAAAGCCAATACGAGATCTTTTCATGGCACTACGCCTGGGTATCTGATGTATACGCTTGAGAGACGGCCAGCCAGTCCATCGTCACAAACCACCACCCGTATTCCACTGCCCATATTCACTCGACATTCTCGAGCAGAAAGAACAAGAAGGCAAAGGAGACCCTGGTTTGGCAAGCATCAGGCGGGTCAGATCGTCACGATGGCCTCGTTGAACAGATATCACCCGGCAATAGGGTTTGTTTGATGTCTTGGGTTCAGGGAAGCGCAACTTACTCCCACACACTGCTCTGCCCTCGGCTGGTAGGGAAAGAGCAGGGCTATGGTCCAAAGCATATCATACCGCGCTTGCCCTTAGTTAACTTGTCATTGTGTAGGGCCTGGGATCGGTATTGTTCTTCACCTGTTCAGGTAAGCGTGTGGCCTGCATGGTGGCCCAAGTCGCAGTCATATGAACTCTTTTGTTAGTCACATATGTGTCGAGGGAAGGCGTCAACAACCCAGCCTGAAGCCGTCGAAACTATATCTGGCAAGTGCCATCTTTTACGTCAAATCTCCCTTGCTTCTCACAGTGTGAAGGTCTCGGTGCGTTTCCAGTTGCTGGCACTTGCTCCCAATATTGGATGGCTGCCGGGCTAAGCAACGGCGCCAGAGCATATATCTACTACAGCTTTAAATCCAGCCATTTTTTCTTCTTGGAATTTGGTTCCCACAAATCTTCTCGGTGCCAGATATTCAGGGTATATAATTCTCGTTCCGTGTCCATTTCGTCTTCTCTTTTCTTCCCTTCCTGGTCCAACGAGATCTTCTGCCAAACACTAAGACAGGCCTGGTGTTGGCAGAAGACCAAACAAAATGTAAATCTCCCTTGGAAGACCTACACTGTGGGAGATCCAATACTCTTATCCCTGTTGTTGCCTCACATACCAATTGTCATTTGGATCTCTGATATTGATCTGGTGAATTTCTTCGTTCGTCGTCGCCCACGCCCAACATGGCTGACGAGGCTCCTCCACCTTTGGACGCCGTACCAGAACTGACACCTGATAACGGATCGATGTCCACCACTTCTTCCAACTACTCTTCCGACAATCGGTGGGAGCACCAGTGGGAGGCCAACCATGAGCCATACATCTCAGGGCAAGCCAATCTCCTACGCGACCCGGAAGAAATTCACGACGAGGACACGCCCCCATCTCCTCCGTCTCCGGTGGTTGACATCAACGATGCTGCCCGAAGGCCATTGCTGGAGCTGCTTGCAAGGCAAATTCACCCCAGGCCGGTGCGCCCTAGGGGCCGGGCAAGGCCGTCGGACCGATCGAACCGACGGGTCCGGCCAGCTAGAGGCTACTGGGATTCTCCTCACGTGGTGGCGATCCCCAGGTTCCAGGATGCCAACCACCACCAGCCCGAGGAGGACGAGAGGCAGGACTCCAACCGGGAAGGGGAGGGACCCGCACCGGACCAGCTGCGGCCCAGGTCGCCACAGAGGCCGCATGTCACCATCACGCCCGTCACGCCCACCGAGTCCATCCCATCCCTCGACATCGGGCCTTCGGTGGTATCCCACTCAACTAGAGACCCTTCTCCAGACGTGACGCCGCCTCGTGCTCCCACAACACGTGCTTTCGGCAGCCGAGTGTGGCACCGTCTCGCGTCGGCCGGGCGGCGCCTCGCCAAACGGCGGCGACGGGAGTCTGAGGCGCCTGAGGGCTCCCACATGCCGCCGAATAGGCCTGATGGGGATTCTCCACCGCCCCCTCGCTCCAGAGGCTTCTGGAGGGGTCTCTGGAAGGGACTTCAGGGTCACCGGCGCAGAGGCAGAGAGCCAAGGGATGGCCGGAGGGGATCGGGACGCCGCGGCCTATTTTCTTTGCGGCGCCATACAGTCTGAAGAAATTGTGAGACCGCGAATTTGGTTGACCGAGAAGAGATCAACACTGGGCGGCTAAGCATATTCATACTCAGACTTTGCTGGACACAGTCGACGTTGCAAAGGGTGATGGAGAAAGATGGGTGATTTGTGCGTCGATTCACCAGGAGAACTTCTTTGATGTGTTGATATCGTCTACGTCTACCTCGTATGTAAGGTATTGTTTATAATGGAAGATACCCTCGTGTTCTGTTGTGGCTTAGAGAGTCCTAGAGGTTATTTCGAAAACGGCTTAGCATTGGAAAGGATTCACAGGAGTTCGAACTCGAGAAGAAATGGGTTTATGAAAGCCAGCCTTTGCTGATAAAACTATACTAACACAATTGATAGCTAGAATACATTGCCATCACTCATTATCATATACTATTGTTAAAACAAAACTGCTTTTTTCATCAGGAACAATTCCATCATACCAGCCCCGAGGTTACATCCAACCAAGAGTGAAAAAAAGACATTACTTGGGAATCAAGGTTCGATCGTCTCATAACATAACAAGCGAAACACACAAATCAGATCGAGCGCTCAACCCTTATTTCTTCTTCTTGCCGGTCAGAGCACCCAGGACTGAGCCGAGACCAAGGCCGTCCAGCACCCTGTTCAGGCCCAAGGTGCCCAGCAGGCCGTCGACGATACCGCCGAGGCCAAGACCACTGAGCAGGCGGCCGACGATGCCCAGGACACCGCTGAGGAGCAGGCCGACGGCGGCAATGATCTGGAAGAGGGGCTCGCCCAGGAGTCCCCACAGGGGGCTGAGCTCCTTCTTGGCGTGCGGCATGTCCTCGAGCTTGCGCTTGGCGCCGTCGATTGTCTCGGTGACGGTGCCGGTGAGCTGTGATGACAAGTGTTAGTGTTTTGTTCCGAAGTCTTTCTCGAGTTTTATTTTTATTTTTATGTGGATAGTGGATGATGCTTACCTCCTTGATAACCTCAGCAAGGTGGAACTCCTCAGGCGTGGCCTCGCGAGTGCCGGACTTGTGCTTGGCGTTGGCCTGGATGTGACCGTCAGGGTCGAGGCCCCGGATGACGCCGTGGGCCTCGCGGAGGATGTTGCTGCCCTCCTCGATGAGCGGGCGGACCTCCTTGACCAGGGCCTCCTCGTCGCGCTCCTCCTCGGGCTTGCGCTCCATGGCCTCGATCTTGGTCGTGATCATCTTGCAGATGGGCTGGATCTTGTCGAGGCACTGCTCCAGGCACATGGCCATCTGCGTGGCGAGCTTCTTGTCCTGCTCCCGCTGCAGCCGCTCCTCCTTCTCCTCCTCCGTCTCGCCCTCGGGCTCCGGCTCCTGCGGGATGTCGCCGATCAGGTTCACGTGGCCCACCGTCATGCCCTTGGCGTTGACCACGTCCCCGTCGTCGTCGATCTCCTTGCCCGCGCAGATGAGCGGGTCGCCAGAGGTCAGCTTGCCCACCAGGTTGCCCTTGTTGTCGATGACGTTGCCCTCTTGGTTGACGGTCAGGCCCGCCATCGGGCCCTTCTCCTTCTCGACCTCCTCGGGCGCCCAGCGCTCCGCCTTGCCGAGCACGTTGCCGTTCTTGTCGACGACGTCACCGTCCTCGTCGACGGCACGGCCGGCAAGGACCTTGGGGTCGCCCGTGACGAGGCGGCCGACGATGTCGCCGGCAGGGGTGACGACCTTGCCGTCCTTGGAGATGGTCAGGCCCTCCAGGTCGGCGAAGGGGCCCTCCTTGGAACCCTCGCGCTCACCCTCGGACACGAGCTCCGCGTGGCCGAGGACGTCACCGGACTCGCTGACGATCTCGCCGTTCTTGTTGCACATACGGCCGATCATGCGCTTGAGATCACCGTCAACAATACGGCCGTAGATAACGCCGTTGCCGTCGACGACGTTTCCGGCCTTGTTGACACGCTTGCCAGCAAGAATGGAAAGGTCGATCTCGGCCTCAGGCTCGGGAGCGGGAGCCTCTTCCTCCTCCCAGCGCTCGGCCTTGCCGATGATGTTGCCGGCCTTGTCGAGGATCTCGCCATCAGGGTCGACAGTCTTGCCCTGGAGGATCTTGAGGTCACCCTCGATGACCTTGCCGACTTGCTGGCCGTTCCACATGACGTTGCCCTTGCCGTCGATGGTGTTGCCCTCGAAGGACTCAAAGGGCTTGGGCTCCATCATGTCTTGGAGCTCATTGTCGGGGATGGGCTCGGCGCGGCCGATCTGCTTGCCGCTGTCGTTCCAGATCTTTCCTTCCTCATCAACCTTGCGGCCGATCAGGTGTTCCGTGATGCCCTCAACGATGCGGCCGATAGCCTGGCCCTTGTCGTTGACGACGTTGCCGAGCTTGTTGACCGTGCAGCCCTTCAGGATGGAGTAGTCGATCTCGGGCATGTTGGTGGCCGTCTCGTAGGTGTAGCCCGTGGCGGTCTGCAGGTCCTCGGGCTTGTCGACGCCCTCGGGCAATGCGGTGCCAGCCTGGGTTCCCTCGCCTTGGGTGCGTCCGGCCTGGGTCTGGGTGCCCTCGTAGGAGTAACCGGTAGCAGTCTCGAGGTCTTGGGGGTTCTCAACACCCTCGGGCAGCGCGGTACCGGTCTTGGTGCCAGTCTCGGTGCCTTCGACCTCGGTGCCTTCCGCCTGGGTGTCCTCGATCTCTTCTGTTGGCTCCTCGGAGAAGCGAACTTGGGACTGAGAGCCCTCGCGCTTGGAACCTTCGGCCTGGGATGCGCCCTCGGGCAGCTGAGTCTGGGACTCGCCCTCGGGAATCTCCTCCGTTGGCATCTCGGAGAAGCGCACCTGGGACTGGCCCTCGGGCTGCTGCTCGGTAGTGGCTTCTTCCTCCTCTCCTTCGGCGTCTTCACCTGGCAGGTGACTGTTGTCAGCGGCGTAGGTGACAGAATCCTCAGGTCGTAGTTCCTCACCATCTTCCAGGCCCTCCGCCGTCTCGGGCGTCTCCTGATCGTCGCCCTCCTCGCTGTCGGTGGCGGTCTGAAGGTCCTCAGGCCTGTCGACGCCCTCGGGGAGGTGGGTGCCGGCGTCGGTGCCCTCGGGCAATGTGAGGTTCGTGTCGTCGCCGACCTCCTCCTGGAGCTTGCGGATCGAATCGGGCACCTGGGAGTCGTCCTGCTTGCTGCCTCCGCCGAAGGAGGGGACAACCTTGCTCGCGCCGCTCATGAAGTTGGAGAATTTGGAGCCGGACTGGGATTTAGCCTTCTCCGTCTCCTCGCCATCCTCTTCCTGGGACTTCTCATCAGCTTCGCCAGACTCAGCCTTGGACTTCTCCTCATCCTCGCCACTCCCTTCCTGGGACTGTTCGCCGGCCTCGCCGGCCTCTTCACCCTGGGATTGCTCGCCACCTTCTGTGGGCTCGGTCATGTCCTTGCCCTCATCCTCGGGGAGGTCATCCTTCTTGGACTCGGCAGTCTCCTCGACGTTCTCCTGGGTATTCTCCATTTCGTCGTTAGCTTCGTTCTGGACATCAACGTAGTCGTCATCATGTTCGCCTTGGTCATCGTCATGGTCGCCATTGGTGTACCCATTCGACATGACACTCGGCTCCTGGGCGCTCCTGGAGAAGCTCTTGTTGGATGGTGCCTTGGCGCTTACCGGCTGGTCGTCCTCGTACTTGACGGACTTGTTGGCGACACTCTCTGGGCCGCGGATGGCGGAACCGGCTGCGGACTTGGCCTCTCCGCCTTTGGATTGTGCTTGTGACTGTGCGTCGTCCTTGGGGTTGACGCTTCCCTCGCCTTCGGCAATGGACTCGTGGGGGACCTCCTGCATCATCTCGGGCTCTTGGACGCCTTTGTCTTGATGGGTGGTGTTGGTGGCGGCTTCGGAGGCATCGTCACCCTTGGTAGACTGCTTGTTCTTACCCCATGGCCAGCCTCCTGGTGGGTGTGTGTCCGCCATGATGATGGTCTGATGTGATGGCGATCAACGAAAATGTAGTGAAACTCGAAACGAGTAGGGTTGTAATGGTGTGATGATATATTGCTTGAGGATGTGTATGTCTCAAGCTAGCAGTAGTGGTAATGTGTCAAACTTGAGGGTGAATACAGATGGGTAAAGGATGGGAAATCTTGTAGTTTACGATATAATGGTTTCGACTTTGAGATTCTCGTGAAATTTTGTGAAAGTTTAAACTTAGATATCATCAGGAACCAATCTTGAAGCCCGGATACGCCTTGCGAAGCCAGCTTATATGCGTCCCACCCCCTTCACTCGAAGGGACCCTACTTGCATCACCAGCCTGACGGCAGGTAGCAAGATCAAGCTGTCAACAGCCTCAGAGGGACGTCATCTGTGTAAGGGGAAGTAGAAGTAAATCCCATCTTTTACGTCACATCCTACGCACATCTCGATCACTGCCGTCCAAAGCGTTAGACGGGTTCACAACGAAGGAGTGATGGTGAGTGGCAGGCATCCAAGAGCAGGGTCACTAGCCACAAGCTGTGACTATGGTGTCCCAGGATGACTTCATCGGTATGTGAGATACATGTGGTATACTTATGATATGGTGGTGTAATGCTGCTGCAACCAAAAGGTCTGCCCAGCCTGCCAGGCCTGCCTGGTTGGCAGCCAAGGAGTCGCTCATGTTTCAGCCTGGTAAGCCCTGGACCGCTTGGATATTCCGGTGAGTGAAGACATTGGGCATGGGGGTGGGCCGCCTTGCATGTAATGCCATTGGTTAGTGTGAAGAGATGGGTTCCTTGCCAGCGTATCATGGTTGTCGACAGGAGAAAGAAACAGGATCTTGTATAGTGTGGCTTGTGTCTGTCCGTACGTGTGGCGAAGGACTTACACACAAGTGTGCCGCCCCCAGCATCCTAGCGGACTGCAGGAATACGCAACCGCCCAGTGTGAATACCCGCGATCTTCCCTGAGGGATAGATCGACAATGCAGTCGTCTTCGCATCTGAGGTCGAAGACCGGGGTAACCCCCCGTGTTCCTACGTCATCTGGTTCGATGGGACGACACCTGTGGGTGTTCTGTGATGAATATTCTCCGGCCAACACGGCCGAAATCAGGTTTAGCCTCAGACGGCCCTCCGTCCTTTTCCTGGCCGGTTTGTCGTGTTCACCATTGTAAGGATTACTTACTTCTGTGCCGAAGGCCCAGAGCGGCCGGTACTCCGGCTACCAGGTCGAATTCGTCGTATTTCTACTACCTCATCCCTATGTATCCAGGTTCTACCTAGCCCTCTTCGACCCCTCACCTTGCCAGCTTGCTCACACGCCGCCTGAGCGCAGTTAATATACGCGACGAGATCCTTCCCATTCTTAGCCAACTCCGGGTGCAAACCCTGGCGCCTATTTGTCTCGTTCCATCGCTAGCAATATTACTCATTTGAACATCTTTATGACCTAACTATGAGAACACAACTTTGGGCTGGGCCTGCTGGCCTCCATTGTTGAAGACAGTCGGTATGCGGATAGTGAGTTGAATGCCCTCAGTTGTTGACTTGACGTCCATGAAGATGTCCGAGGGGCTTTCCTGCCTCTCCTCAGGCTGATTTCTGAAGCTCTGAGCATTTCTTGGTGGTTGCGACTGCGATGCTGACGCCCCGGTTTGTCCATCCGGCTTGTTCTCCTTCGGCGCCTCTTTTGGTTGTGATGATTGCGACCGCGCTTTGCTGCCGCCATCATTGCCATTGCCGCCTCCAGGCGCCTTCTTTCTCCCGAAGCCGCTACGATTGTCATGAAACGAGCCCACGACATTTCCTTCCCCGTCCAGGATGTTTCCAAACGGGTCGACCCTGAGCCCGCCAGGACCCTCGCCCTGAGCAGCCATGGCTTTCATGACGTCTGCCAAATCCCATGTTGGGTGTTGCGGGCTTGACTGCTTCTGTTGTCCTTCCCCCGTCTCAACCTCGGCTACGTATCCCAGAAGCTCCCCGTCATCTCCGAGTACGTCTCCTCTGGCGTTGGAAATTGTCCGGCCAACCATGGACGGCAAATCACCTTCCACACGCCCGAGCACGCCACCTTTCTCGTCCACGATCTCTCCGAAGTCGCCAATTTTCTTGCCTACGAGATGGTCTTTGGGGATTTGATAGACAGGAGTCTTTCCGGCCGCCTCAGGACTGTCCTCGGGTGGAGGTTTAGGGAAAGATATTGGTTCGATGGGCGGTACCTTCACACTGCCTATGGGCGCGACGTATGCCGGGCTGTCTTTTGGTGTCTTCCTCCTTGGCGTTTCTTCCTGTTGCTGTCCCTGTTGCGGCTCCGGTTGCTCGTCAGGCAGCTCTTCAACCTCGATGCCGTCGTCTTTTAGGCCACTGGAACCCCGATCTGTAGGCTTCTGGCGCGAGTCGCCAGCATCACTACTGTCGTCACTGCCCGCGTCGGACACAGCAGTCTTGTAGCCCATGGTCTCGCCGTCAGACGCAGTGGTTGTTTCCATTGGGATATCGTATGATCCTCGTAGCGTCCCCTGGTGAGACACCTTTTGTGTTGACATGAGTGTAATCTGAACGCCGTAGAACTGCACGCCTAGGAAGGCGGCAGGCAGTAGATTGGCGGGTAGGGGGCCCTCAGATGGGTGGGACGTATGTTTGCGTATTGAACAGACACTACTCGCCGCGTGGACTACGCGACAAACAGCAGCGACGTGCCCAAATTGAGCTTTGCAAGGTCGGTGGGGAGAGCTGCAGGCACAAGTTACGCTGACTACGTCACTGCTGGCCGTTGGTGGTGGGGGTATGAAATTGGTCCAGGCCCTTTTGAGATAGGACAGGATATGCTGACAAGTTGGGTGAGTGAGGGGAGTGTATCGTGTAAGAGGAAGTGTCTCTGTAGGAGAGCATTGACTGCGAGGGTAGGATTCTGATGAGGGTGCCAGGAAGCGCCACGTTTCTGGTCGACGGAGGAAAGATTCCAAGACGACCAGCGTCAAGCCACTCCTGACAACGATTCAGCTTGAAGCTCGAAGCTCGAAGCTTGAAGGATGATGACATCACTTGACCGTTGTGAAAAGGTCGAGACGACTTCTGATTGACGGAAGTGGACCAAGAAACCTGCTTCGGACCCACAGGAGCATTATCGGCTTGGCCCACCACGCCCACTTGAGCTTGAGATGTGGCTAGAGTGGGCTAGCCGACCGCCATCGTCAATGCAGGTCACCTCGCTTGCAACGTCGGATGGGGAAAAAGGTGAGCCACACACGGCCTGGGAGCTGTCTGGTCTGGTGGACGACGCTGTTGATGGAATGATGTCTGACCAACACAGTATTGTGTACGTCCTCGATTCGACTTCACAGTTACAGTCCATTAGCGCGATGATCCCATCTTCTGGGATTGTCAACGAATAGATCAGTAGTCAAAACGCCGTGACACCCAAACTTACTTAATTCGTCACAAGTAAATCATGTGAAGCAACATGAGGGGGAATGTTGACGTTCGATCCCTGGTTGAGGACAGGGAAGAAGCCGTAGGTGAGTAGCCTCGTAGTGAGGATGCTGGTCTTGGGGAGAAACGGTCTGTCCAACGGTTTCGTTTTGGGCCATTGTGGGCTAAATCATCCGGGTGCATGTGAAGGATGCGAACACGATATCGAGGATGCCAAATCGACTAGTCATTGCGATAGCCATGGACTCGTTTTCGACTGAGTAAGAGTGGCGTCATGCAATCATTGGCAAAGCACGATCGCATGCTCTTAAGACAGCAAACGACCATCGACAGTGCGCATAACGAAGTCAGAGAAGTATTGCCAAATCCTTAGAGGGTGGTCGTTTGCGGCTGGACAGGGCGAAATGCTGCTGAGGACCCATCTGAAATAAAACGATATTGTTCTTCTCCGAGCGACGACGTTGAAAAGTCAGCCACGGCCGCCATAGCCGACGCCTCGAGAGCAGCGATCATCAGTGGGCCCCGTCCCGGACATGAAACCGGGTAGTGTAAAACCTAACTTGGCCTACAACGCTCTGGATGTGAGCTGCAAGACTAGGATGGCCAGTCTTCCAAGCTCGCTGAAGATTCGATACGAGCCTTGGTAGGAGTGAAAGACACGAATGTGTGGCTGTCCCCGTGGTCAAACCCAGGAAGCAAGGGAGGGAAGGTGCAGTCGAGTCCTGACACACCGAGTTCATCCACAACAATACGGTACTACATAGTACATACTGTGTAGGTGGAAGTCAAGCCACTACCTAGGTAGCCATCAGCCACAGACAACAAAGCCACCACACTGTCTGACGGACAGGACCCGTCGTTCCGTTTTAAACTCAAACGGATATTGGCATAGTGCGACGGCGGAAGCAGTGCGACTAAACTTGGAAGTAACACGTCCACAGATGATGATGTACTGTCTGACTGACTGTGAGACAGTTTCGGTCCGTTACAACGACTATGCGTGTATGTGCCTAAGTATCAGGAATATCTACGTATGTGTGCTATATTAAACATGATTCTCGAAGGTGGGCCAAGTTGGTGCATATCATTGATTTGATCCGCAACGTCTTACTTGATCTTCTGGATCTTCTGCAAGGATCCAAGTGCGCAAAGTGTCCACTTGCCCCGTCAAGCCCCTCCTGGCCCCGTTATATATCGTTTCATGATCGTCCGGTTCTGGCCGCCGTCCCACCAAAATTCGGGTCCGGAGGTGACGACTGAGCCACAGGTCATCAACGCCAACTCTACACAAGCTTCCATATTACCACAGTATGACTTCAATCTCAAAATTGCCTTTTAGGCCTCGACCCTTTTAATCACCGGCAGCAGTCTTGCGGAGTCAGGAATATGCAAGCTATCATGTCATTCACGATATTCATGACAAGTACAGAAAGCTAGATCTAATAGCGGATGCACGTTGACAGTGACTCGTGAAATGGAAGCTGCCGGGGAACCTCGACGACGCCATAACGCGTTGTCCTCCCCTCTCCGTCTGCTGCTGTTCTCCGTCCAAGCTTCCGAACCCACTTCGAGCGAGGCATGCAACGGAAGTACCTTCCTAGCCTCTCGGTTCTCATCTAATTTAAAAGTTCAAGGAGAGACGCTGTGAGGACGGCAACAGTTTGCCGTCACTTGGGCAGGGCCTATGAGGTCATTATCGCAATGAGGACGGGGGTCTGGGCGGAAATATGCTACCGGTACTCCATACATACATACATACATACATCTGATGCATTGGCAATTGGAGGCTGACAAGCTCGACAAAAACCAATTGCCCATGGCCTGTAGAAGCAGATAAGTCTGTCTGTTCAGTGTGTGGCTTGGGCTTGGGCTTGACCGACCTGATTCAGCCCGAGAACTTGGGTGGCTGATGATAAGACTTTGGTGAAGAAAACGTTATCTCCTGAGACATATCTCATCAGAAGTACACGTAGAAGAAACCTAGTCCGGCTAAACTCTCCTCGATCATGATCGAGCGCCGCATTGTTCGATCACATGCCCCCAAATCAACAGCTCCTCGACGCCGTGTGGTAACACAGCCTCCGAATAGTCCGTGTGGTGTGACCTGAAACCACTTTCAATCTCACCTCTCATTCGTTATACCATTATTTCTTTTATTCATTTTGTGAGTTCCGAGGCAATGTTGCAGCCAGCACCGGCCGAGAGAAACCTGGAAATATCAATAAGCCTCCCTTCCACCGGTCTTCGCAAATGAAAAAGGTGTGTGCGAGACAGGTTTCTAACCAGCGAGGGGCTTCATGACCATTGGCCGCTTTCGATAACTGGCTTCCAAGGTTGGAAAGGCTGACTGACAGTGAATGAGTGTCTCGCCTCCTCCATCCAGCCGGGTTCTGTACCCCCATGCATGATGGATGGTCCGGTGGTCGTGGCGCTGTGTAGGGAGAAACTCTAGCCACCAAGATGCTGCAAGCAGCCGCACTTGGTGAAACCCGGAACGGACAGGTAGCCAATGGGAGACAACAGTACAATGACATGCTATATATCCCATTACTACAGCGCCTAAGCATACCGTGATATGACAGATGTATGAGTGATGCCCTGCCCTGTCCAAGTCAACTCCTCTTAACCGACCCGTAAGTAGCCTCACGATACCATCGTGGTGGTAAATTGTAAATTGTAAATTGTATTTTACATGCAATACCGTGTAAAAGATCAAAATTATATTCCATACATCGTCATCATCCCCTAATGGGGGTTAAGGGTAAAATAAACCGTTCTCATGACTCTTTGAAGGTCCCCTCCATTCCCAAACACCAACAACACCGACGACAACAAGACAGACAAAAGAAAAACTTCCAGAGCTCCTTTCCTGCTTGCTCTCTCATCAATTCCTAGTGTGTCCCAAGCATTAGTGTCCAGTTCCTCTCTTGCTTTTTAAATTGCTTCCTCGCGAACGGTTCTGCACACAAAAACATGATGGTGTAGGAAACAGGGCGCTAATCGCTTTTTTTGGGACAACACCACCGCGCAGCCCGGCCAGCCAAAGAAAACACGAAGACACAGTGATAGTACATAAAAAGGTTGTTTTTGTTGGTTGTGGTTTTGCTTTCCCCGTATGCGATGATAGTTTGTCGACGGGTACTTGTTTTTTTTTTCTCCAATAATTATGTCTCACTGTGCTTCCTTTTAGCCGCCGTCCACGGTCCCTTCGATATGTTTATGAGGTATCCCTGAACCATCCTTTTTAGAACCGAATACATGATGCAAGACAATATGATGTTGATTGTATGACTGGGCTGGGCAGTGGTGTGAAGCAGAGTTCCCTGTGAAGCAGCGACGGAGAAAACAGAGATCAAGGGATAGTGTATGCCCGTCCACTTGGACAGAAAAACTGATTGGAGGAGGTGGTGACTAAGGGGGTGGGGGGTAGAGTAGTAGAATAAGGTAAGCACTTACAGCAAAGCCAGCTCGAGATCACCGTGGATCTTCGCCTTCAGCGTGATCTCAATGTCCAGGTTCAGGTCCAACCTCAACCGCAGCGTGTCGGACTTGCCGCCACCACCACCACCGCCGCCCTGCTGCTGCTGGTTGACGGCGTTGTTGGCGACGCCGCCGAGTGTGTTGGTCACGCCGCCCTGGAGGCCCTGCGCCGTCTGTCCGACGCCGCCTAGGCCGGCCTGGTCGAGAGGCCCTTGTTGTTGCCGCCGTTGCATCTGCTGGTTCTGGCGGTTCCGGCGGTTCGACCGCTGGGGTGGCTGGTACTGCTCCTCGGAGCCGGAACCCTCGGACTCGGATTCCTCATAGGTCTGTTGTTGCTGCTTCTGCTTGCGGGGGTTGCGATCCTGCGAGGAAGACATGTTGGGCTGTCTTCGATGCTTTGCTTTCTTGATTATGGATTATAGGAGAGGAAGCAGAGGGAGAAAGATTAGAAGGGAGTTTAAGTTCAGGTGAGTTGTTCTCCCCTTTTGTTCTTCGATATGGAATGGCTTTTTTTCTTCCACACCATCCTGCCGAGAAGCACCTCGATCTAATATGGCCTCCCCCCGTGGCATCAAAACCTGATTTTCAGGGTCCCTCTGGCATTGCGAATGCCGTTGAACAAAAATGAGATCATAACTTCCCCGTCTCGGAGTCCCCTGCCCTGGCACTTCTTCCGTCATCTGTAGCCTTGCGCTATCACGACTCGGCCATGATCTAGACCAGAACCAATAACTGGTCCGATCAAATCGCTGTCTTGGTGATGACCGCAGTGGCGGGTCTTTATGTGGAGACAAGATGCAGGGGCTTTACGAGACCCACTGGTACATGAGATACATGGAAGACAACAGCCACATCCGAGTGGAACTCTGGATTCTTGGTGTATGGCCCGATGGCCACCTTCCCCACCCACTTCTATTAAAGGTTATGTCATGCAGCCAGCCCTGTCAAAGTTCCGGCCTTGATAGGGTGTGCTAGGCTTCCTCCTTCGGTGAGTTTTGTCTCATCCGATTCCACTTTTGGGCACCCCTTCCCAGTCTATGCCTATGCGGCCCGCCAGTGAACCTGCTAGCAAACCTGCCAGCCTGCTGCCGTGGTACCCATCCCCCCCCCTCCCCGCCGTCAGGCCTGCTGACGCTACGTATAACGCCTACTGCTTATCCTTATCCTTCTTCCCTCCAACCCAATGACTGTCCACCCCCAATTGCAACTTCCTAAGGAGCTTGATCGGCGCCCACCTGTACGATGAGAACCTTGGATCGAAGGGCTCGTCCTCCTCATCCTCATCCTCCTCTCTATCCTGAGCCTTCTCTGCCTTCGGCTTCAAGCTTCCATCTCGATCTCTAGACAGGAAGACCTCCCAACGCTTCTTCCCCGCTCCCACCTCTACCTCGACGGCAATGAACCGCCAGTCATCCTCATCAATAGTGAGGAATTTCTCGTCCTCGGTCCACCCCCAAGGCCCGACGACATGGCCTGCTGTGTCTTTCCGTGAACCGTACATTATTGCACCGGTATCTTTATCTGCGTACAGCCAGTTCAACATCGGCGGGTCGTCCGAGATGGTCGACACGAGGCCCTGGTACCCTTGCTCCGAAGGATACTTGAAATAGTAGCCGTTAAACTTGTGGCCCGGTAAGGGCGCTTGGGGATGATCTATCCACATCTGTTTTAAAATAGTCAGTTTGACGTCTTTCTTCCCTTCAGGTTTCCTGTTGGTGATGAGTAGCTCATAACGGACAAGCATATCTGCACTGCATGTTGGTTGTCCGTTGGCGCCAACCATCGATCTGCATCCCCCCAGGGACCAGGCATAAATATGACATGATGCCATGGCTTCCCCAGGGTGTGGCTAGTGCCACTATGCCTGAAGGAGGGAACCGAAATGTGCAACTTACCCTTCCCCCTAGGAGGACGATCCAGGCTTCCGTCGGTGGACCACCATCAATGGACAGGGTCGCTGTCATGTTGAACTTGATTTTCTCCTTCATCTGCGCATTTTGCTGCTTTTGCGAACTGATGGCCTCTGCAACGCCTATGACCGACGGTATTGCCGTCAGGACCATTAGTCCCAAAACCATGGTGATGTGTTTTCCGTAACGTTTGTTGGCTTTGATGGTCTCTTCGTGTCGCCGATTGTGGTGTGGGGAAACCGTTGCAGAACCTGAATTAGACAGACAAATGCTGGGGTCGCCGTTGCGCTGGTATATTCGGAGTCGTGTCGTCGGATTACACTGTGTATAGTTTGGGAGCAAGACCTCAAACATCCAGCGCAAACTGGCTGGGTTATGATTTCTTCAACACTTTCGTCATATTTCTTTTAGCCCTCTCATCATCAGGCCATCCAGCCTTACCGTCTCCACACCGGGTCCTGAAAGCTCACCCTACCCTCCCGCGTGCAGACTCCACGACCCCAGCTGAAGCTATGACTTCACAAGCCACAACGTATGGATGGGAGCCCCACTAATACCCACACCCATGACTCTAGACTCCCAGACAGGTACCTGTGAGTACATGCTGCCGGTCACATCAAGCTCGATATTTCATCCCGCCCGTCCTACTTTCTTGCCGTATCCCAGTCCTCTCGACGTCATCCCCCATCATCTCGATGCGCCAGAAGGCGTGGTTGTTCTAGAATATGTGACACGGCAGAGGAACCCTGCGATGGAAAACAAGAATCCATCCCAAGCGCGCGCGATACCCCGGCATCACTGACGCAAGCTCAACGGCGCCGGCCTGCGATATCCATGGGTGTGTGATCGAAGCGATGTCCCCTTCAGAAACATGTTTTCGGGGGGCTTTTGTGATCCCGTATCCGGTATGGTAACCGGCAATCGTACATAGCAGTGAGTAGGATTGCGTCAAGGCTGCCAACTTTCTCCATGCAGGGACTTCTGACGCTTTGCCATGGGACTTGGACCAATTTAAACTGTAGACACACATACAAGGGCACTCGCCTCCATCAGACCCCCCTTTTGTGCAAAATACAGCTTCTTCAATGACTTGGAGTCTCACTATCCCACAACAACATCGACAACACCCGTCCAAAGCAGCTCACTTAAGTGATCCGAATCATTTGATACCCACTCTATAATATACCACCACTGTAGCCATGTCGTCTTCGGTAAGTCATCGGAGCCCAAGAGCCACTTCTGCGGCCCGCATGTTGCTAACCTCCACATTTATAGCAACCAGGAACACCTCAGACCGAGAACAAGAAGGAGGAGCAGCCCTCCCGTCCCGGCCAGGAGAGGCAAGAGTCCAACCAGCAACAGGCAAACAACCAAGAAGCCGAGGATGAGCAGGACTCTCAAGCCGCACCCCAGAACAACCAGGCCAGTGCCGAGGACGGAGAGGAATCTGCCCAAGACAACGGGAACGAGCAGGACGGCGACGACGACCAGGCTGGTGACGACGCAGAAGACCAAGGAGGAGAGGGAGAAGAGGCCGAGCCAGAAATGCAGCGCGACGCATCGCGCGACTCGGCCGCCACACCGGCGTCCGACCGGCCCGCGACGCCCAAGGACGACGAGGAGGGCACCCCCTACTGGCAGCAGGGCGGGGAGCAGGCGGAGCGGGAGCAGGAGCAGCAGGTGGCCAAGCCCAAGAAGAAGAAGAAGAGCAAGAAGCAGCGCCAGCCCCGGTACGAGGAGGAGGACGAGGACGACATGAACGACGAGGAGTGGGAGCAGTACCAGCAGCAACAGCAGATGCAACAGCAGCAGCAGATGATGCAGCAACAGATGATGCAGCAGCAAATGCAGCAGCAGCAGGGTGGCGGCGGCGGCGGAGACGACAAGAAGAACCCTCTCAAGCTGCGGCTGGACCTGAACCTTGAGATTGAGATCGAGTTGAAGGCGAGGATCCATGGTGATCTGGAGTTGGCTTTGCTGTAAGTTTTTTGAACACCCCTACTTACTTCCACCATCCACCCTCCCCGCCCCCAATTTTCTGCCCCTTCCCCATCGTCGACGACGCGAAGCTCTGGCTCGGTCTTATCGGTCGAGCTATTCGCCAGTCGTCGCCGGGAGTCTGAGCATCTTCATACAAGGCGTTGCCGGCTAATTCAGGTTGCTGACAAGTACGATGTAATACAGCGATGGTTAATGATCGCAACCCTAATCGTCCAATCGGATATTTCCATATTCTCGATGGTGGTCGGCGGCGTTTGGTTCTGGCGCGGGAAAGTTGTTGTATGAGGTTCTTTTCGACGATGTGATGAATAAGTGAACGATGAGCTTGGCTTAGGAGGTGGAAATCATCTTCAATACCAAGTATCCCACAGTATCAGAATGGCTGTGTTTCCTTTTGTGTTCAAAATGGTCGTTGATGTTGGATAGCGTCCGGTCAACGTCTGAATTTAGACCAACTTGTAATTGACAAACAACTGCAAAATTTTCCACGAGCTGTGCCCACCACAGTCGAGTGCTGCAGGAAAAGACTCTCGTGCCATATCTGTGAACCAATCTTGGGGAGGTGGCACATAAAGCTCCCTAGCTGGCCCCAGCAAGGGATGATGGGTCAACTAGGGTTGCTATGCGTTTTTCGCAGCTGATCCGTCTGGGATTGTTTCGTTTGCTGTAGCCACGGCCATTCACACAAGAAAACAGTGGTGTATACAGGCAAGGCTTCCATATAAACTTTCATGCCCCCAGGGGGCTTCCGGTGCAACCGGCTTTTACAAAAGGTCGCCGGGCTCGCATTTGGTTGACGTCTGGTTGATGGCCCATGCTTTCAGCCTCAAGAGCTTGTAAGCCTCCGGGTGTCTCACAACACGGCAGATGTTGTCCTCGAAGCCGGGTCCGTCCGGTCGGTACGGGTTCAACGGTTGTTGCACAAGGGAGGGCGATCGCGGCGGTCTCTTCTGCGTTGCTCGACCGAGACCTTGCAGGTCGCACAACAAGCCCGTCGCCGGCACGCTACAGCAGCAGGCTATATCATAGCGCAAGATTTTCAACGCAAGGTACGACAAAGAGTCAACAGTGAAACTATTGGTAGCATAGTCGTTGATTCCACCTTGCATACACGTTCTCGCTGTTAGAAGTCGTGTCAAGGTACGTGCAGAGCCGGCTCGTTGTCACGCAGTGCTGTATGGGCATTCAACAACTGTATCCTTATCACTTCTTGTGTTGACACTTGCCCCTTTGCCACTTTATGCGCAGATGTGAGCCGCCTGTGTGCCTCGCAAGTCATTGACTGGCTTTCACCGTCGTGGATCGGGCCCGCATGCGTGAGTTGGTCTGCATTTCAAGTCCTCTTGACATCCCCTTTTACGAAGGTAAAGCATCATCTACTCAATGAATGGTCACTGCCATTCTGCCTGTTGGGGAAACGCCCAGACCCAGGAGATAAAACCATCGTTAATCTCGTTCCCGCAGGACATGGGTTGCAGCTCTTGGTCCCGGCAGGCTCTTATTGCTCTCCCAGATGGCTGCTGTTGCTCTTTTCCAAGGACACTGGCGCATCACTGGATTGTCGCCAAGCTCAATTCACGACAGGGAGCCTGGTGTTGGAAAAACCAGCCAATTCATGCTCTTGACAGTACCGCCACGTCGGTGACCAATTACCATAATTCACCTCGGACAGGACTCTTGGTGTCCACGTCACGACGAGTTTTTGGAGCTTCGATCCCGTCAGTTGCGAGCCTCGCTTTGAGTATGTACGAGAATTCTCCGGAGTAGGGGAGCGGTCGCATCGGGCCGAACGATGATGGGAGAGAAGTAAAGCAAGCTCGGCTCCAGTTACCGAAAGACGTCCTCATAGAGGTCAGGTTCGTCCCTCCGCATTGACGGCTCCCGTCTGCTGAAAGGACCGTTGTTCGGCTGTGAGTCAAGCGTGATTTGATTCTGCCAGTTGGTTCCAAGTGTTACTGGTCACTGACCCACGTCAATCCCAGCCGCCAAAGGAAGATAGTATCGAGTAGAGAGGCGTCGCATAGAGCTGGCAGTGTCTCAGCAACGTAGTCCATGTCCTCCTAAACTTGAACTTTCGGTCAAGGTGACCGTCGTCACTCCACGGCTCAAGCTACCGGGTCGACCCACCGCAGGTCTCTCGTGATATCGATTGGGACGAGACTAATGTGAGTGGGCTATGTCGAGTACTGCTCGACATGCATCCATAGGTCTAGTATTTCGAGGAACAACTAGTTCGTAAGAGAGCGCAGTGTAGGCAGCAAGGGAGGGAGGCCAGAGAAAGAAAGAAAAAAAAGACATTGAAGATAAGGAGGACCGCTGGGCACCTCCACTGTCGTCATGATTGGGGTCGACAGCATGTTGCTCCTTGCTGAGTGGGAGTGATGAGATGTTGAGCTGCGCTTTGAAGATTAGACAAAGTTACTTCGAACGCCATGAATGTGGCAGTATGTATTTGCAGCCGCTGGACCCGAGAGATTGGTAGAAGCCGTTGAACCCCGGACGATAAGTACTGTAGCGTAGCACTCTCGATAAGGAATGTACCGGTATCGTGCAGTTTTCCAGATCCAGGCACAGGCTGTCCATTGGTCGATCTGCACTGGTGAACCCTTATTTCTGCAACTCCGGAAAACCTCATCCGATTGAGGTGGACCACCTTTGGTGATGGAGGCTCTTTGCTGGACATGATTCCTGCAATGGCAGTGAGGACGGTTCGGGAGGAAGTGCACAAGGAGACGATCTATAGCCGTGAGACATTGCCAGGACGGAGTATAGTTGGCCCCATGTGAGCCGTTAGTACAATGCCACATTTCAAACTCCATGACATCTGGATAATATCCACAAGCTGCTTGCCAGAGATTGTTTATACTCTTCTGACACTCCATACAAGGTTGAGTGCCGGGTCTGGGGAAGACTGGAGTATATAGATTGCCGGTCAAGTAATGCAAGATGGGGCCGCGGAAAGTGTAATGGGGCCGGACGGTCTGAAACTGCCGGCGCCGGCTCTCGTCTGCTTTTTGAAGTGCCAGGTACCGTACCTATAATAGTGGAATGGGTGACTGCACAGGTGTCCAATTAGTTATTGGAAACTGTGGTGGCAGGCTTGAAGGACTATTAATTTCTACCTCTGTACCTTTACGGGCACTTTGTTCCGTATGAACCGAGTAACCGACACGTCAAGCTATCTGGGGAGTGCTGGGGAAAGAGCAACTGAAGGAGACGTTGGCCTTGCCCAATCCAGATCGACCTAAAAGAAATTTTGAGCCGATATCGCCCCTTTGGGACCAGGCCCAGTATGTACTGGCGCCCCAGTGCCCAGGCATGCCAGGGTTCTCCACACCCCACATCACCAGAGGAGTCACACAAGTCACACAGGTCACAGAGTCACAACTGTGGCCCTGCACGCGAGTTCGGCGGGGAGGCGAACTGGAGTCATCATTGAATTCTCAATTCCACACCACTAATAAATCGTCCTTACCATCACCGCCCTCAACATCAACAGCCTCAAGCTTGCCATTGCCCTTGCCAATTGACATTTTTCAATCATTGTAAAGGAGTCGCAGACTTCCATTTGTTCTTGAGATAGCAGATTCCATTTCTGCCCAATTCTCCTATCCTGTTTTATTCTACCTATACGTTTCCCTTCCATTGAGGTCTCTCCACTCTTCAGAAATATGCTTCGGTCCGGCAGCCATCAGGCCAGCAGGGCCTTGAGGAAGGCCCTCACACAACCGAGACGGACCTTCACCACATCAAGCGCCGTCGCTGTATCAGCCACAACAAGAAAGGTCCATTCGACAGCAAGGAATTCTGCAACAGCTGCCGCGACACAGATACCAGCCGCGTAAGTTATCATCCGCAGCAAATACAACGCACAACCGCCCTGACCAGCTCTCCGCCCTTGTGGTGACTCAACTGGTCTATATCACCAAGAGCTTCTTGCTAACGTCAATTTTCTTGCAGTGAGGTCCGCGCAAAGCCCAGTCCTTCATTCAATGCCGAAACAAAAAATCATGTCCAGCCCCTTGCCAACAAATCGGCCGACATGGACGAATCGTGCGTCCCCCTTTTACTGCCAATTATACCGCTCATAGGGGTCGAGGAACACACCGTGTTAACAATTCATATAGCTTCATTGGAAAGTCAGGAGGAGAGATCTTCCACGAGATGATGCTGAGGCACAATGTCAAGCATATCTGTAAGCTCGACGCAGACCCGGGTTGCGGCATACTGTATGACTAACAATGATACAGTTGGTTACGCTGGCGGTGCCATCCTCCCCGTTTTCGACGCCATCTACAACTCAAAACACTTCGACTTCATCGTGCCAAGGCACGAACAAGGTGCGGGTCACATGGCTGAAGGATACGCACGTGCGTCTGGCAAGCCCGGTGTCGTCGTGGTGACTTCGGGTCCTGGTGCTACCAACGTCATTACGCCCATCACGGATGCCTTTGCCGACGGTATTCCCCTGGTTGTTTTCACCGGACAGGTGCCAACGAGTGCCATTGGCAGCGACGCTTTCCAGGAGGCAGATGTTATTGGAATTTCAAGGGCCTGCACCAAGTGGAACGTTATGGTCAAGAGCGTTGCTGAGCTGCCCAGGAGGATAAACGAGGCTTTCGAGATTGCCACCAGTGGAAGGCCTGGACCCGTTCTCGTCGATCTTCCCAAGGACGTCACTGCTGGTATCCTGAGGAGAGCCATCCCTACCGACTCCGCCCTCCCGACTCTCCCCAGCGCCGCCTCTCGCGCCATGTCGGAATTGAGCAAGAAGCAGCTGCAGGCCTCCATTCGCCGCGTTGCTGACCTGATCAACATCGCCAAGAAGCCTGTCATCTACTCTGGAAACGGTGTCATTTGCTCTGAGAACGGTCCCGCGATGCTGAAGGCCTTGTCTGAGAAGGCATCCATTCCCGTCACGACCACTTTGCAAGGCATGGGTGCTTTCGACGAGCTGGACGAGAAGTCTCTGCACATGCTTGGTATGCACGGTTCCGCCTATGCCAACATGTCTATCCAGGAGGCGGATCTGATTATCGCCCTCGGAGCACGCTTTGACGACCGTGTGACTTTGAGCATCCCCGGTTTCGCTCCTGGCGCAAAGGCTGCCGCGGCAGAGGGCCGTGGTGGCATCGTGCAATTCGAGATCATGCCCAAGAACATCAACAAGGTCATCCAGGCCACCGAGGCTGTCGAGGGTGATGTGGCGACGAACCTGGACCTGCTGCTGCCTATGATCGAGGCCAAGTCGATGTCGGACCGAAAGGAGTGGTTCGGCCAGATCAACGAGTGGAAGTCCAAGTGGCCCCTGGCCGACTTCGAGAGGGCCGGCGACTCTGGCCGCATCAAGCCCCAGGAGTTGATTGAGCAGCTTTCCGACCTGTGCAAGGACCGGAAAGAGAGCACCTACATCACTACCGGTGTCGGTCAGCACCAGATGTGGACGGCCCAGCACTTCCGATGGAGACACCCTCGCACCCTGATCACATCTGGTGGTCTCGGCACCATGGGCTTCGGTCTGCCCGCAGCCATCGGTGCCAAGGTCGCGAAGCCTGACTCCCTGGTCATCGACATTGACGGAGATGCGTCCTTCGGTATGACTCTGACTGAGCTCAGCACAGCTGCGCAGTTCAACATCGGTATCAAGGTCATTGTCCTGAACAACGAGGAGCAAGGAATGGTCACACAATGGCAGAACCTGTTCTACCAGGACCGATACAGCCACACCCACCAGGTGAACCCCGACTTCATGAAGCTGTCGGAGGCGATGGGCATTGCTTCCAGACGCGTGGTGAAGCCCGAGGAGGCGGTGGATGCCCTGAAGTGGCTGATCAACACTGATGGTCCCGCTCTGTTGGAGGTCGTTACGGAGAAGAAGGTGCCTGTCCTGCCTATGGTACCGGCGGGCCACGCTCTGCATGAGTTCATCACCTGGGATGCTGGTTAGTCCCCCCCCCCCTTATCTATGTTTCGCAATAAGCTCGAACGTACACTGACACTTTTCGAAAATAGCCAAGGACAGAGCACGGAAAGAACTCATGAGGGAGAGAACCAAGGGTCTCCACGGCACCTAAAAAAACATCTCACCCCCAAAATCCAATGGTGAACCGGCATGAAAAGGAAAACAAAATTAATGAGTAGTTCCTAGCAGCATATTTCCTGCTTTTTTCACGATATCATTCCTAGGGACAATGCGAGACGGCCGAATTCAAAATTTCCCATCAGTGAGGGCCTGGAAGAAAAGGCGGTCGAGGAAGAGAACAAAAGCTGATTTCCATTTCGCGTGGTTGGTCTGGTTCTCGAGCAAAATTGGCGAGTGCGATGTTCATCCATACTCTCTTATCCAGGGGTGTTATCTTTTGTTGGCGATTGTGGTCATTTGTCTGCCAACGTTCTGTATATAATACACCACGGCGCAAGGGTGGGAAGGAAGGCAAAATGAAACTTTTGGAGAAAAAAAGTGAAACCAAAACGGCGTTCCTGCATCCGAAAACCCCCCCCCTCCCTGGGCCTGCCTATATCCTAATTGATCGCGTGGTCTGCCTGCTGTGTTGTGTCGTATCGGGAACTCACCGGGGGCATGACCAGATAGAATCCTGGACGTGCTTAAGAGATACGGTAGGCTCGAATGGCGATAACTGACAGGCCTGATGGATGATGATCTTTTGACCGATTTTTATCCGAACTGGCATATCTCTCTGTTCT
>LKEA01000014.1:416677-450956 GCA_003795315.1 Cytospora schulzeri | reverse complement strand
TTTCAGTTGGACCATTGAGACCATTGAGGCATCTGATCTGGTGGAACTTACTGACTGAACTTGTTGGATAGATGGGTCGATGCCCAGATGCAGGATGCCAGGATTACCTGCCCGGTACTGAGTGAGTAGCAGCGGTTTAACCCCTTCAACCAGGGACAATTGAAAAACAAGCTTGCCAAGGCCAACTGACACTTTGTTTTATCCGGAACAGTGCCATCTGGTTCAAGATCGCAGAGGCCGGCCGTAACGGCACTTCGAACACATGGGGCGACGTGAGTCCAGTCTCCATCTTCCAGCAACACCATGGAGATATCCCTACTGACCAGAGCAACACAGTCCTCCCTGATGGTCAACGGCAACGCTGGTGTGCAGTACACCATCCCATCTTGCCTCAAGGCCGGTTACTACCTCGTGCGGCACGAGATCATCGCACTCCACGCTGCTTATTCGTACCCTGGGGCCCAGTTTTACCCCGGCTGCCACCAGCTCAATGTCACGGGCAGTGGTAAGACTACCCCGAGTGATCTCGTTGCCTTCCCGGGGGCTTATCAGGGGACTGATGCGGGGATCACTTATGATGCTTATAAAGGTAAGTTGAACGCATGATACTTGTCATGCCTTTCTTTTGTACCCCTGAGATGGAGATCGAATCAAAGGCTAAAAAGTGGTAGCGACGACTTACACCGTACCTGGCCCGGACGTCTTCACATGTTAGATGGGTCTCGTTACTTAGTGATGGGGTCAGGCTGGGTTCAGATTCCAAGGTTGTGGTTGTGAGCGTTGTTGATGATGGAGTAAGAATGGGTGGTTTGTTGATCTCCATATATTGTGCCAAATAATGATGAGACGTCTGCACTTGCGTATCATTAGCTGACGAGGAAAACGAACCTTGCTCAAGAGCTTGTGCCGAAGAGTCGAAATTGTCATCTACAAAATCTTATCGTATCGTGGATCATTTCCAAATGAACCGAGAGACCCACTTGGAGCACACGATGGGTTCCAAAGTCCTGATGACTGACGCGTCCTGGGTCTGAAGGCTCATCAAGGTTAACATAGGAATCTCACCCGAGTCTCACGCGAATCCTGCGCCAAAAATTTCCCAGTATTAAATGACACGGGATAATCTGAACGGAGGAGGAAGGGGGACGGCCCGGGGCGCCGAGCTTCTTCGGGCTCGCTATTCAGAGCATAGTATTCGGCTGGCCAACTTTCCCCCGTACTTGTATGTAGATCTCATAGTATAGTATGGGGTATTCTGCATGGTTCCGGATAACCGGAAATCGCTCGCTTCATTCTTTTCTAATTCCGGAAAACGAACCAACCCCCTTTCGTGGTCTCAATGTGCAACACGCGTCGAGCAGACGAATACAATGACGTTAAAGATGGAGGGCGTCCGGGGTTGCCATTTTCCAAGGTTGACGACGTCAAGATATGATTTTCCGTATCCTTCACGGAATTTCTTCTCACAACCGCATTTCTCTTGAACCGTGTTTTATTACCCTTCCCTCCCGATTCGCTTGACCATCGGATCTCGGTTTGCGGGTCTCACTGACACCATCACGAAGCCCACTAATACTACCACCACCACCACTATCACCACCACCATGGCTTGGGGAAGCGGGTCCTACAAACCAGTAGACGACGATGCTGCCGACGCCGAAAACAAGGCTGGCTGCCCGGAGGCGCCAGACCAGTCCGGGACAACGGCGGCCTTCCCTGAATTTCTCAGACCAGCCGCCTCGATACCACCGCAGACATGGTGGACCACACTAAGCAGCGCCGCGGCCGTTATCCTGCTCGGCATGTTCGTACTCATGCCCCGTCCATGGCTCCCCGCAGACCACCCGGGCGAGATCCACCACGTCGGGTGCGGGAACTCGACGGCGGAGGCGCAGGCCGCGGGGTGCAAGTTCGATGTTATGTCGTATACCTGGGTGCAGCCTGCGTGTTTCGACCAGGAGCTGATGTACGAGTTCCTGGGGCAGGACGACTGGAGGTGGTACCCGGACGAGGGAACGGCGGAGGAGTTGACGGTGAATGAGGTGGCGGATGGACAGCGTGAGTCTGTCTACGTGACGTGGGAATATTACAGAGCCCACTGCATATACAGTAAGTCATGTCCAACTTCTGCGGCTCTAGCCCCGGTAGTTAGTGAATGCTGATCAGGTGTGATTTAGTGTGGAGGAAGATGCACCGATCTCTGTTGACGTCGAGATCGCTGGACTCATATGTTTTGGACTACCGACACACGGAGCAATGTGAGATGGTGCTTCTGGATAGGGAACGGCGACTCGACAGCAGAAGCGTGATGCTTGTTTCGAAGTACCCTTCTTGCCCTATCGTTGCCGACTCAGCATGAACTTCGAGCCGGGAGTCGATGTTGCGGACTTGCATCTTTCTTGAGCCTGGAGCTGGGGTGACGATCTATTCATTTTGTGCACGGGGTTTATGGCGTTCTAGGTGTTGTCGAAATATCAACAGACGAGTTGAAAAGTTACAAAAGCTTAAGCACTAGGGGGCGTATTATATCAATTACTGTCTCCCCGTGTTGAGATGAGAACTCGATATTGGCCAATCAATGTGCTTCTGTGGTCCAATCGGACGTGAGAAGGCTTCAGTGCACATGTTATTGCTCTCATGCAGTTCTAACTGGTGGCAGTGATTCTATAAATTTCAAACTCGACAAGACCGTGGCATGCTAAGGAGAATTTGCAAGATATACTCGGCATGCCATGGATCTCGCAAAATCAACCTAACAAAGTTCCAAACTCATAACTTTAGAACAACTGCAACCTAGCCTTATGCCCCATATCAGGCAGCATACGCCTCTTTCTCATCTGCAGATCAACGCTGTTTTCACGCTGACTGATATTGTGTTGACGGACAGTGAATAAGAGCTCTAGATGCCCCAGATTGGGTGATCAACACACCAAAGTATATCCGACTGGACGGCACTTAGCATTGACTCTGGCATCAGGACATATGATTAGATATCGACTGACAATGACGCATATCTGTATGGGTGAGATATTCGATTTGGTAGAAACGAGAGACTAGGCCAGAAACTGGACGGATAGAGTCATGTGGCAGACCTTTATAAAGCCCTCCCCCGTCGCCGTTTTCAACCAACAAGCTTCGACATCAAGTCAAGCAACAACCCGGTCTGGTGGTCTAGTGGTATGATTCGCGCTTAGGGATTACTCTGAGTTAATTGCGCGAGGTCCGTAAGTAACAACTCGCGTTCAAATACAATTCTGAGCAACAATAACTAACAATATAACAGCGGGTTCAATCCCCGGCCAGACCCTCAACATCTATCTTTTTTTGTGCCTTTTCTCTTCCTCTTCTTTTCGAGGTTGACCAATTCCCCTTTTTGTTTTTTTGCTCCCCCATCCCTTGGCTCGCTCCTCGGCTCTTAACACCCTCCACGGCTATGACAAACAACAATTCCTAGGTCTGGTGGTCTAGTGGTATGATTCGCGCTTAGGGTGTACTCTGAGTTCATTGCGCGAGGTCCGTAAGTATTATCCTCAAGTTCGAGTATATAAAAATTCATTGATTCTAACAACATCACAGCGGGTTCAATCCCCGGCCAGACCCTTCAACTAATATCGTGAGATATTCTTTTTGTTGTTTTGTGCGGGCTCGGACCCGCTTTTTGTCTCACACATACCACATCATGATCTTGACGAGTCAGCACCTTTAACGTCGTGGAAGATTGCTTGTGCTGGAACGCTGTTTAGACACAACTCAAAATGAGTCGGTTTTGGTGTTTTGGGTTGTCGAGACGCAATTGAGGGGAATCATGGTCATCTGGGTATAAACGATTGATACAGATATAGCGGTCCTTGAGTGACCACCAACTATACGTAAAATAACCTTCACTTATTATCTAGATTGTCAGGGATTCTGAATTACAGTATCAGGTCTGATCGATTACTGCCCTGTTTTCTTTGACAATCATAGTATCGTCCGTCGCCGGGGTGCTAGGGCAGGATCTGCACTAGTCGCGTATTCATATTACAGCTGAAGTACCTTTAATATGTACGGTATCTACCTGCTAAGGAGTTGTGAAGCATAAGGCAGAGCTCATCACTCAGAACAGTTCGAGGAACCATCAGATGAAAGGTTGCTATTAGGGCGTCCATGGTTCGATTATAAGATATGTGAAACTAAATTATATTATCCACGATATAGTGTCAGAGCCGATTTGACTCCGGCTTTATACGCCTAACAAGACAATGGCTTGATTTTTGACAGTATCATTGCCGCTTAATATTTCAACAGTTCCGAGATGAAAATGAATGCCTATCCCTCCAAAAAGACATATATGTTACCCGAGGGCTCCATTGGTGACTGCTGTAGACGTCCTGCCTAGGTCTCTTGATAAACTTGAAAAACAAAATGCTGACAGTGTCCGGGGGTTTGGAATATACCTAGGTATTGGCAAGTACAAGAGTCCGTCACAGATCACTTAAGTACCTATGGGCATTGATAGATGCTCCCATTCGTGGGGGTCATCATGGCAGTGCATTTGGCCAATAATTACCATAGTGAAGTCCCGGGGTTGTTTTCAACATACTGAAACGGGGATTAGGGCGATCAAGATTGAGACTACCCCCCCCCCCAAGCCCCACAGCTTTGCTATATATACATAATTAGAGGCATCCGAAGTCTATGGAGCCTGGAACATGAATTTACAATAAGCTGGCACTGTTGGCTGTATGACATTTGTACAAAACGCCACGTGGGAGTGGAGGCGGCCCATATGTAGTTTGCGATCTCGCTCGGCACCCCGGATTCTACCATATCATTACGCTAGGTCTTGACCATACATACGGGTCATAAAGGGCTACACCGGCCTTTTGATCTTAGAGGGAGACTCGTCAGGGCGCACCCCATAGGAATATGCAAAGCGACACTGTCTCCAGGAAAGGGCTTGCCAGTCAGCATTACGTGCTGGACTACACCCCGGAGTGCAGAGCAGCACATGTAAACCCAGCCCACAATCACTGGAGACGAGAACAATGAAGAGATTTTCAAATAATGTATTCTCAATTTGGGAATACGATTTGGGCCGTGTAGGTCCCCTATAACTCCTTCAGTTCCGGAGCCTTCATAAACTGTTTGCATATCCATTTCTACAAAACATCGCTTGTGGGTATCGTGTAATTCCCTCTTCGCCTTCTTCCCCCTCCACTCGGCAGCAGCGTCCCTAGCCATCCTCGCCAAGGAATTCGAATATCCAAAGTCCTCTAGAGATTCCCAGCTGAGCCATATACAATCTTCAACCAGAACTCCCGGGCAGACCAAGAGGAACAAAGCCCTCCCAGTCAAACCACCCGGTTGTCCCTCAAGTCCACCCCCCGCCTCAGATCATAGCAAACCGCCGATCATCAAAAGCAGGCGGCTTCCTCAACTGGCTCAGCGCCGCCGCAGCCTCGTTCTCCCGTTGGAGCTGCCGGTTGGGGCTGTCCTCGACCGACTGCACACCCGGCGGCGGCGGCTGCTGCGTGTCCGCCCTGCCCCCCCGAGGTGGTGGTGCCAGAAACGGCGCGTTCATCAGGACGGCCCGGCTGGCCGCCGACTGCGGCGCGGCATTGATCTTGATCATCTGCGCCGTCAGCTGGGCCGGGGGCGGTGCCAGCGTGGGCGGCACGCCGTTGTTCATGGTGTCGGGCGGTCCGGCTGGCGGGGCGGCCGTTGGTGATGGCATGGCCATGAAGTCGAGGCCGCGGCATGGGCCCTCGTAGTGTCTCGACTGTGGGTCTATCAGTGAGAAGCTGCGTTTCCGCCAGTGCTCGGGGGAGGTGGTCGGAGACATGTCCGAAGGCGGACCCTCGACGACAACGTTGGGCTCGAGGTATGCTGGAGGCTGAGCCGGCGGGCAAGGCCATTCGCGGTATTGTGCTGGATACGTGTAGCTCTCGAGATTTTGGGGATGGAGGGGTGGTAGAGTATACGATTCATCCCGAGTGTCTGACTGTCGTGGTCCTGTGGTGTCTCTGATCGCTGATTTAGACGCAGTCTTCGTCGGACGAGGGCGAGGTGGCGGGAGGACAGGAGTCTGTTTCTGTGGAGCTTGCCGGCCTTGTTCGACCTTGGCCGCCTTGCCTGATGGTTTGGCCTTCTTCACCTGTGGTGCAGACCTGACTCTGGACTTTGCGGTGCTGCTGGATGGGACCGGTGTGCCCCTTCCTGACTTGGGAGGAGGAGTTGGTTTAGACTCGAAGAATGCTTTGGGTTTCCTAATCCTATGATGGCGTTTCACCGCCGCAAGAATCGAGTTATCTCCACCGACTGGGTCAAGTGCACTGTTAGGGATAGGCATTTCGGCCAGGACTGGCTGGTCTTGTGTAGAAGTCGGCGGGGATGCTTCTCGCTTCATTTGAGCCGCACCATTTACATCTTTTGGAACTGCTTCTGATTTCGTCTCAACGGAGAGTGCCGGAAGATGCGCGTGAGTCGATGTCGCTCCGGACCGTGGTATGCCAACGGGGCTGGCGTGATGCTTCACAGCATCATCCTTTCCTCCCTCGATATGATCCATCCCAGGTTTAGTAGTCTCCGGCATAGAAGCCGATGCTGCCATACTCTCCGTAGATGTCGCGACCTTCGACCCGGGTTTCCTGGTCCTTGCATTCTTAAGGCGTGGACCACGGCCTTTCTTGAGGCTTGGCTTGTTCGCCACCGATCTCTCGCTTATTGGAACTGGCTGCTCAGCCTGTGGAGCCTCCTTTGCTACGGTTGAGGCAGTAGAGTACTTGGGGACATCCCGCCCGCTAATGGCTGCTAGATCCTTGATAATCTTGGTAGTCAAGAAGGCCCCGTTGGCCTTGTGATCCCGGAAAGCAGCCGGACGTTTGGGAACGGGTTTCGGCTCTGTGGGTTTCGTTTCTTTGGGTGCCTCTTTCTTCAGAGCCGGCTTCAGAGCCGGGTTCGGTTTGCGGATGGGCGCCCTTGTGCTCGTGCCGTCACTGGTCTCTACCTTGTTCGCTTCCTTGTTGGCCGTCTTTTCAGCTTCGTTGTTGATGCGACGCCGTCTCTTGCTGTTTCGAGATTCATCTGGTACAGAGCCTGGCGGCAGCCAAATGAGAGGCTTTTTCTCCTTCAGATCGTGCACCCAGGCATCGCAGTCCATCTGTACCCAAAAGTCAATCGTATCCGCCCAAACGCTGTCGGCTGGCTTTGTATAGTTGATGAAAATGACCTTGCCGTCCTTCTTATTGTGGACGGCTTTTGCAAATTCCTTGACGACTGTTTTCAAACCATGAACCTTGAGACTTGTCCCCATGATTATGAGCATGTCGGGTGCGAGGGAGAGATCGTGTTGTATGATGTCGGATATCTGTTGGGACTCGGGATGCTCTTCACCGTAAAGGACGATGTCAGGCCGTAGTTTTCCCACGCCGAGGGCACGTTTGCCTCGCTCTTGCCTAGCGGCAGTGGCATCCTCGCAGCGAGGACATGGTGGCTGCTGGCCCGACATAGTCTGCAACTCTCGATCACCCTCATCCCAATCAACAACGCCTCCACACTGGAAGCAACGCAGAGCACGGAGCGACCCGTGAAGGTAGACACACTCTACACCACGGTCTGGCTCGGGGCTCGATGGACCGGATTGTGGTGCACCTCCTCCCCCTTCTGTGATCTGGGAGAGGTTGCCTGAATTCGCGTCGACTGGCTTCTTCCCATCTTCTGTGCATACTTGTCCACGATCTCTGCCATCTTGGCCGGCCCCTTCAGCCAAATCCCGATCGCCTCGGCTTGCCTCCCGATTGGTGACATCGGCTTCCTTCGCGGAGTCTGACGGCGTTCTCCGATGATTTGAGGTAGGGGTTTGGGTGGAGTTGGCTCCCGCAGCCAAGACAAGCTTCGGGCCCCCGCCAGGGACGGTGGTCGGCCCAGGCTCGGCTAGCTGACCGTCGTTGGTACCAAGATCCTGACGGGAGCTGGCTGCTGCCGCGGCCGCAGCCTTTGCATTCCGTGCTGAGAATCGGGATCGACTTCCAGTTCCCAGCAACAGGTGGGTTGCAAGGCCGACCTTGTCTTCGAGAAGATCAATGTTCTGTGTGTAGCAGCGCACCATCTTACCAGTATTCCGGAGGTGAGAAATGAAGTGATGCGAGCCGCTCGGCGAGGCAAATCTTGATTTTTGACGAAGATTGGTGGCGAAGGTGTAGAAGACTGAGGTCTTCAGAGGGTCGGACCAGATCGACGCGTCGAAAAGGTCGCGTCCTTTGAGGGTGGTAAGGCTTGCATGTTTGAGAGCCTGGGAGTTGAAAGGCCGTGTGTATGAGGGAGAGGCGTCGTCCGATGAATCAGGCGAAGTACACCTGCTGCTGGATGGATGCGAGTTGGCCAATTGGTCCTCATATGGGTCGGACATTATGGGTGGAGGAGAGGACAAAGGCGAGCTAAGGGTAGTTGTTTGTGCACCAGAATCTGATGATGATTGTTTAGGTGTCGAAGGCCCGGAAGACGACACAATCCTTAGGCATGGATCTGCAGGATGTGCAAGTGACTTGGCTATGCTGGGCTTGTGGTGTTGGGATGCTGTTGAGAAGTGCTGAGGAAGAGGCAAGGATTGTTGCAGTGTCGAAGGACATGTCGTAGAGACATTGGCTGGTGCTGGTGCTGGTTCTGTTTTTGGTTTTGATAATGCAACTTGTTCGCCCTGCCCCTGTTCCTGCCCCTGTGCTTGTCTGTTAACGATTGCCACGTCTGTTGGAGGGTGTCCTCCATCAGACTTGGCCTGGGCTTCTTTCTCCTCTAGGCTGGAAAAGGCAGAATTAAAGCTCCCCTGCCATTCCTCTGCCAGCACTGATTCTTCCGAGAGCAAAACAACCTCTTCATCCGTGTCTGGATCTGGATCCCTATCTATAGGATCGGCCCCATTCAGAGCCTCATTCTCGGTTTTGGGGCCAGGTTCTTCATCAGCTGTGTTGACTGCCTCAATACAGCCACCTTCATTCGACACACTGCTGTCACTGTGGCCCATAACCTCAATACTCTCGCCCTCGGTTGCCGTTTTGCTTTCTTCTGTGTCGCCCTTGACCTCGATGGTATCACCCACAGGCGAAGGCGACATTCGCCTACGTTTCCTAGGACGCTCAGCGTCACCAGTTTTCGCATCATCTGACCTGAGCCCATCCAGTTTGGTAGCAGCATCGAACTGGCCCTGGATCATTGAATACAAGCCATTCTCCGAACGAAAGTCCTGGCCATATTGTTAGAGACACGTAGATTCAGCAAGCAGAAGGCCGCATATATCCAATAGTAAACTTACAGGGATTCCCGAGTTGGTGCTGATGCCAGCTCCGGTAATCACCACAACCTTTTTCGCCTTGAACAGCGAGTCGGCTATTTCCTGGAGATCGGCGGCTGACCCGGCCTGGACATGTATTGTAGGCATTTCAAATCACAGTGCTCCGTCCTGCCGACGGAACGAAACGCAATGTCTGCTGCTCTCTGAAAAGCGATGCCCAAGGCCCTCCCTATCAGGACCACTGGCGTTGTTGAAACCGAGTGGCGCCCAAGTTTGGTGGCCTGTCCCCTCGATTCCTGCTTGGCTGGGACCGCCCTCACCCCGAGGATGGTCCGCGGCTATGTTCTTGTTCTTCCCAGTCTGTCAGAGATGTTGTTGACGTGACTGGTGTGTATACTCGTCTTGGCCATTCGTGTTCTTGCGCAACCTTCTGGCCGAGGCACCATGCGCGATGACCGGATAAATTTCGAGAGTAGAGTATTGGGAGCAGGAAGTCGAGATATCGGTTACGAGTGACAGACACTGGGGCTGAAGCGTAATGCCAGTGATCCGGTAAGGCCTGCTTTTGCTGGATCTCGGATCACGCCACGCCACGCCACGGCGTCGCGTACGCGCGGGTCGGAAAGGTTCGCCTGTGTGCGAGTCTTAAGTACTCAAAGAGTGGCTCTTGACAACTACACGGGCATGCCAATATTCGAATGAAGTTCGGGGTCGTCGGAGCTTGTGGCAGTGCCGTCCCGCGTAGCTTCCGGCTGCCGGTCAGCGCTGGTCTTGTAGGTATAAGGTGTCGTTGGCGGGCCCAGACGCCTATCCTGGGGCGGGAGAAAAGGAATTCAATTGGCGCCTCGGAGGCACTCTCGAATGTAACGAGGTTGAAAGTCGTGATCAATACTGTCGATTCTTGGGGGCGGTCGACGCGTGGGGGGCGCAGAAGACAAGGATCCCGGGTCGAGGTACCGCGTCGAAGAATACAGGGTCCGTCCTCGATATAACCGAGGCTCTCTCTAAGGAAACAATTGGTTGAATTGGAGTGGGGTTGGATGTATTGGTGACATGAAAGGGGGAGGGATGTAAAAGAGTGGGAAAGACAAAAAGATATTTGTCGGGTTGGACAGACTGACTGGTGTCGTCGTCCCTGGTAGTGAAGTGTATGTGTGTAGTAGGGGTTCACGAAGGCGGTCACTTTTGGCACCCAAAGCACCAAGCACATGAGAGGCGCGACCTGCGGTCCAAAACATCCCCGCACGAGCCACATGTGGCACCAAGCTCTCTCCAAGCTCCCCTTCTTGGCGACCTGGAGTCTCCACGACACGCTAAACCAGACTGCTGGGCTTTCCCCTGATCAATTTGAGGCTGAATGGCTGATTCCCCACACATGCCTTGTCCAGATGTCGGCCGGAACCTTTGACAGGGGAATCCAGGACCTCGGGACGGGCTGCAAGCCGATAAAACCCACCCACCCGTTCTCTCTGTATATCACTGTTGCTGATCGTGACCCTGTGGGTTTCCCATGATGGGAGCACACATGTGATAGCATGGTGTATGCATGCTGGCCTGGGAAATCACAGGCATTAAAACCAGGCGTACAATGGCTACTTGTTGAAGGACTCACCTCAAGAAAAGAAAAAGAAAAAAGAACAATATCGAATCTGAGGACCTGCCACTGCCATATCCTTCCTGGACTGCTCCGGTTATAGATGGATTCATTTGAGTGTTGTGTGTAGAAGCAAGCATTGCGGAAAGTCGACAATCGTCCTGCATATTTGCCAGCCTTATTCATCCAAGGTCATCGTGTATCACCAGCAGGCCGGACTCTACATTACCAACCACAAGCTTCCACAAGAGTCGTGATGGAGGGCACATTATGCAAGAACATTGAGGACAGGGAATGCCTGACAGCTGCATGGAGTCACTGTTGGTTGGGAAGATGGGGGAGTGGTACCCTAGAGTACCCCAATGAGCCTGAGCAGACACAGCCTTGGCACCACCAGCCAACTTCACCATGCATGCAACTGTCGCACCTCACCCAGGAACTTTTGTCAAATCAAGGAAGCCTCTAACTTCTCCTCAGATTCAACAATATCCAACTCTGCTCCTCATGTAAGAAGCCGATGTTTTTTTTTTTTTTTTGAATTCTTCTGATGCCATACCACACATTGGCACATATACGCACTCCAGTATTCACAGAGCCGAATAAACACAAACATAAACACACTATTGCTCAACTTCACATCATGGTGTTCTAGCCGTGGTTGTTACTGCTCTGAGATGCTATGCAATGTCGTGCTCGCACCCCTGTCAAATCGCATCATCGAAGCCGTTCTCTCACATTACACAATGTCACCATCGCCCCTAAAGATGGTTGATACATCATAGCTCTTGTACATTTGTCCCGGATAGGTGGGACGAAATCTGGGGCGACCGTTTCCATCGGTATCGTATACAAATGGGCCACTTGCATAAATCCGGGGGGCACACTGCCTACCCCAGAAACTTTAAAACCTTAACAGTCGAGCCCAACTCCCACCTCCTTGATCACACGGATACCATTACCGTTCACCTGTGATTATATACGTCTCCAGAACCGTCCTACTCCCTCGTTCAAGTCCAGTACTACAAGCTCGTAAAGAAGGTCAAGCACGATGACCGAGCGAGATATTGCATATGAAAATGATAAAGGGCCAGAGGACCACACAGCTAACCAAGGCTCCGTGCTCGAGAACGAAGACGTGGATGATGTAGGGATCAGCGAAAAAGCTATACTTCGAAAGCTTGACTTCAGACTTCTCCCAGCAGTCGGAATACTCTACCTGCTGTCCTTTCTCGACCGGAGCAACGTCGCCAACGCACGGGTCGAAGGTCTCGCTGACGACCTTGGCATGACCGGGAATCAATACCTGACGGGCCTGACCCTGTACTTCGTTGGATATGTGCTCTTCGAAATACCCTGCAACATCATCCTCAAGAGGACCTCGCCAAGACTTTGGTTGCCCACCCTGACCATCGTATGGGGGATCGTCGCTACTCTGCTTGGTATCGTCCAGAATCTGGCTGGATTTTTTGTTGCGCGGTTCTTCCTGGGAGTCGCGGAGTCAGGTCTTTTCCCCGGCGTGGTGTATTATTTTTCCATGTGGTATAAGCGGCGTGAGAGGCAGTTCCGGATATCGCTGTTCTTCAGTGCCGCCGCGCTTGCGGGATCGTTTGGTGGCATTTTGGCATACGTGAGTGGTCTGAAAACGGGCTTTTACGATGGTAGCACACGTACTTACCATGAACCCTGCAGGGAATTAGTTTTATGGGCGGAATAGTATGGTCAAATGGATGGCGCTGGATTTTCATTCTTGTGAGTTGGGAAATCTCCCGCAAGCTACCCACATGACAGAACGATACAATCCACTGAGTACATATACTTTGTACAGGAAGGCCTAGTCACGATAGTAGTTGCCGTGGGTGCGTATTGGTTCATCTATAACTACCCTGACACAGCCAAGTTTCTAAGCAGCCAGGAGCGCTCTGTGATCCAGGCCAGGTTGGCCGCCGACAGTGATTCCACACATAATGAGAGTTTCACATGGGCCAATGTCGCGCGAGCACTCAAGGATCCGGCGTGCTGGCTCTACGGCCTTGCGTTTCACACGACGAGCTTGCCGCTATATACGTATTCTCTCTTCCTGGTAAGCAAGCCACAGCTCCCACCCACCCCCCTCCCCCGGGCGCAAAATTGCCTTGCATCATGACACAAGAACTAACACACCCCAGCCCACCATAATCAAAAGCCTAGGCTACACAGCAGCCAACGCCCAACTCCTAACCATCCCGCCCTACGCCTTCGCCTTCCTCACCACCCTGGCCGTAGCCACCCTCTCGGAGCGTCTCAACAAGCGCGCCATCTTCGTGGCCGGCTCGGCCGCCTTCGGCGCCGTAGGCTACATCATCCTCCTGGCCAACACGGAGCCCGCGCGCCGCCCGGGCGTGTCCTACCTCGGGACCATCCTCGCGGCGGGCGGCATCTACCCGGCCACGGCCCTGGCGCTCTCGTGGCCGGCCATCAACGTCTCGGGCCAGACCAAGCGCGCCGTGGCCAACGCCATGCAGATCTCGGTCGGCAACTGCGGCGCCGTACTGGGCACGCAGCTGTACCGCGCCGGCGACGGGCCGCGGTACGTCCTGGGTCACAGCTTCGCGCTGGGCTACCTGGTGGCGAACGCCGTCGTCTCGGGCGTCCTGTATTGGCTGCTGAGGAGGGAGAATGAGAGGAGGGAGGGGATCACGGCTGAGGTCAAGGAGGTTGGGGAGTTGAGCGACTGGGATGGGGATGAGGACCCTAGGTGGCGGTTTCAATACTGATTAGACTGCAGAGTCAGTCCAACGAGGTTCACTTCCCATACTCTGTGAACCTCCCGAACATGGTTTGGAAATCTAAGTTATCATTGTAGGGTACCTAGCAGCAGCTTTGAACTTGTTAGTGTGCTTGTGTATATATTTGTATATCCTTTTGATGCAAAGCAGGATGATGTTACTAGGCAAATCATCTTCCCGTCCCAAACCCACACGGGGTTAGACTATAACGCCGCGACCTGGTTTCAACTCCGTTGGATCGGTCAGATGCATGTAACCAAGCCATTCCCAACCAAAAAGAGCAGAATGGCGGATGCTGTCGTGACTTCGTTAGAGCGCCGATGATGAAAACACTACACATATCCTCCCTATAAAAATGGCTGACCACGGGTAGAGTCATTCCTCCGAACGCCAGGAAATGGTGAAACAAGGAAAACTTAAGTGTGTATATATAAGAAGATGATAAAGGTTGAAGAGGACAGACATATGAGCGCGGAAATTTTGTGGCTTGATATCGAATTCAGAGTTGCCAACAGCGACGCGGAGAACTGCTAGTTCCGGAAGCAAAGCAAGTTAATGCAGGGTGCCAACCGCATGTGAGGGCCGGCCCACTTGATCGACATGCACCCGAGACGTTGGCATTTAATCATGCGCGCACTCCGGCGGAACCTTCGCGCCGTCTCGATGGCCCAGGGATTTCGATCTCGCGCTCCGAGTCCGAAGACGAGGCTTCTGCAGCCACGCGGTCGAGCACCGCGTCAAGATCCTCATATGATCTTATCCTCGGCTTAGGCCGCGCCGGTCTGCCCGATACCGACGCAAGAGGCACAGAAAGCCTATCATGAGCCTGCCCATCGGCTGCACCGTTGACCCTGCGTGCTGGTGCCAGCGGGCGTACATAGCCGGCATGACGGCGCGGACTAGACGAGTCATCGACGTCCATCTCGCTGAGCGTACTTCGGGATTTTTCAAACCCGACGCGCTTCTTGGGTGAATGCGCGGTGGGAAGTGGCTGCGAGCTATGACTAGGACGGCCGTTGGGCAGGCTCTTCCTCTTCGGCGCAGACGTGGGCAGTGCTGTCCTGTGACCGCTCGACGCAGCTGATGCGCCATTGCGGAGGCGCTCAAGCGGTTGTGAAGAGACGGGAAAGTGATGTTTCATATTCGCAGAATTTCCAGGGCTGCTCATGAAAAGCAGGGCTTCCATGGCGTCTTTCTCGCGGTTGTTGTGAGTGGGGGAAACAACCATTGCATCCCCAGCAGCACGTGAGCTACGCTGATCTGGTGACAAGTTCAAATTGGCCAAAGAAGGCGTGTGCGGGCTGGCATGATGAGATCGTGGAGAGAGAAAGTTGGGCGTGTTCTTGGGGCTAGAGTTCCGTCGGGGATGACCTTCTGTGCGATGCGGCTGAATAGAGACGGGGGGAGCTAGCGGGTGGATAGTTTGAAGCTGAGCAGACATGGTATGCGATTCTGAGCTTGCTGGAGAGCGTCGCCGTACTCCCTCGGATACCTGGTTCGAGGTTGGAGCAGCGTGGCTAGTCAGAGGTGGACGATGCGAGGTTTGGATCTGTGGGCTCGCCGACGATCTCGCTACGCCGGGAATAGTAGAGTTGCTCGATGCTGGGGATGCTGCTCGAGAAGCCAGATTCTCGACCTCATTTATTGTCCGTGATTCCCAACCGTTGTTTACTTTGAGAAGAGCATATGACATGCGGGCCCTCAATTCGGAGGATAGCTGTAAACAGAACGCGTCAGTATTGGCTTGTTTGTTAATGCAATGACGCGAATCGGCATGAGAGCCGGACACCCGGAGGACTCACTTCGGTGACGCGACTGCTTGCAGTAGAAGCAGCACTCACGGCGCTTGTATTTCTCGAATGGCCGACGGTTCGGCGCGGCGAGGCAGAGGGAGACAGTCTTGGCTCCTTGACGGTTCCATCGGCAGTCCTCTTCACGGAGGAGCGCGAACCCAGGTCTGGCATCTTCTCCTGAGCGGCAGCCAACTGTGACAGCTGTAGTAATTGCGTCTCCTGACTGGATCCCTGACCGCTGCCAGCACCTCCTTCGCTTCCAGTCCTCTCGATCACGGGCGGGGTAAAGACGCGGTTGGAGTCAGAGGAAGAGATGGTGGCTTGAGAGTCGCTTGTCGAGGACAACTGCTTTTGTAATGGGTATGGTTCGGCGGCACTTGGGCGCACTTGTGATATTATTTCGCGAGGAGGGAGAGGATTCGAGGTAGGAAGAGTGTGGTTGTGGTGGTTGTGTACGACTCCTGCCTGACTCGGCGAGTCGTCAGCAGGCCGTGATGACATTGTTGACGGCTAAAGATGTCCAATTTCTGTTCCCCCCGACAATGATCGCGTCGCAAATATTATTCGATTGAGGCGCATGCGGAAAGGATGTAGTGCAGGAAACACGACTGTAGTAGAGGGTGTGCAGAAAGGGGAAGTGTCGTCGGATCGGCGAAGTCGAGTCAAAGTCGAAGTCGAGATTGAGGGCCGTCGCGACACGCTATGGAAGCCGCTGCGACAAGAGCGCGAAACCAATGGGTGGATGGTCGGTAAATAATCCCTGCCTAGTAGCAATACGGGTGGCGTCTGGTAGACAATCGATGGCTATGAGGACGGGTATGGGTACGAAGTTGAATGTCGTTCGTACTTGGTGAGGTTGAGGAACGAGGCGAATGTATTGTAGTGGTGGTGGTTATTGTGTGTGGTGGTGGGTGGTGTGGCAGGTTGACGAGTGAATTGCGGGAAACCCGTCGCGGTCGGCGGTCGAATGTACAGTAGCAGAGTAGAGTAGCTGCAGTGTAGTGCAAGTGCGCAGTGCAGTTGTGGTGCAGGCTTACGTGGGGTTCGACCCGCCTGCTCCTCGACCGCTCTCTGCACAGACCAGCCACCCGACTTCTATCTAAGACATGTGCACTCCGTGACTCCATACAAACTAAGTATTCTCCTTTTATAATTCGCCGCGCATCTCATATACTCCATAATACATACAGTACATACATGTAGCCGGGGGTTACATAGAGAATTGGCGTTTACATCTAGATCGAAAAAAAGAACTTGTCGATTTCCCATTATGCGTAAATTCCATACCTTTGTTGAGGTCACTGGAATCTGCACAATGTCATTGTCCGCCCTTTTTAGCCACCCGATTCATCGCCAAGCCCCAACACGCGACCACGTGACTCAATTCTTGACCTCTGGCTAAGTCGACGGTGAGGCTCCCACGCTATCTCGAGCCTAAACACACCAAGCTTAACAACTGAATTTCACTTATTACTGAGACCAGGTAATAATATATGGAAGTTATTACAGCTTGCCTGTAAACCAGAGTGGACTGACTCCTGACCTGTTTTCTTGGCTCAATAACATTACAGCAAACATCTCAATTTCTGCTCTGGGCGTCAGCAGCCGTACGACACCACATCGCACTTGTTCCGGTGCATCACTTACATGAAGGCTTCCTAACCTATCGTCTGTCTCGCCGTCGTGTTGCGAGAGCAACACACCTGCTAGCTGCTTCTTGCTGGCTTGGAGCTCCATCACCCGCTGCGAAGCCATGTCAATGCACAGGTCAACGCGCCCGGGAATATTGGGCAACTCACCTCCTCGAATGAGTCTCGGACATAGAATCGGACTGTAGTTACTTCTCGTGTCTGACCTATGCGGTGGATTCTTGCGAGTGCTTGCTCCTCAAGTGTCGGATTCCTTAAACAAGTCAATAATCAATCCCTTAGTGCAACAGAAGTAAGCCCAACCTACCAGTGAGGCTCCAAAAGATACGCACGGGATGCTGCTGTAAGCGTGAGGCTGTTTGGAAGAACACCAGTTAGCTTGGAAAGATGGAAGCTTCGGGGACAGGAAAACTAAGGGAAAGAAGGCCTACCCAACGGCACCGCACGACAGCGTAAGAAGCATGACACGAACACCCGCATCCGTCTTGAAGCGGTCAACGACCCGTTGTCGTTCTCTTTGTGGTACTTTGCCGTCGAACCGGATGCTTTGTATCAACGCTTCGTTGAGTCCAGCTTCGACAAGATCCAGTGTCAACCTCCAAGTCGAAAATACGACACTGGGATTTGTCAATATACGATGTTGCTCTCCACGGGTAGAGCACCGACTACAGCGAGGAGTACTTACCATTTAACACCCTCCGGTTGGCTGCTGATATCTGTCACCAGAGCTTGGATTTTGGATGGGAGAACCAAGTCTCGTCTTGGTTCCAACCCAACCAAGGAAGGTAGGTCTTCAAGAGCCCTTTCACTGATTGACACAGATGCTCCAGGGCACGGAGGACCATGGCCACAGCTCACGTGGCGGCCATGCCGACGAGTCTTCAAGATGCACTCACTGCAGCAAAATCTCAAACAGTGGAAGAAACACGGAAGCTTATCTGCATCTGCACCCTCGTTGAACAATGACTCGGTGACAGTGAGACTTGATGCACATTGCAAGCATGTTATGGTCTCCATCTCACGTTGCGCATTGAACGCCTGCTGGGCAGTAGCAGTCCAGTCTGCCGTTTCATCCCCTAGGGTTCTGGATTCGTCATGCCTCAACCGGTAGTGGAGACCCATATCACAGATGAGTCTCAGGGCCTCGATTTGTTGCAGTACATTTACGTACGCGCTGCCTTTGGAGGCCTCTGAGCTGGACTGAAGAGCTTCGTCAATCCGGGTGATAGCTCGTTCCCGAACAGTTTCGTATGCCTGCCTTTCATTGTGAGTGAACTCGACTGCATATAGCTGATCTCGACGGGCGGGAAGGGATATGGTCGTTTTCGGTCGACGAAGCACTAAGCAACCGCCCAGATACTTCAACCTTGTCACTGCCTTCTCGTCCTCTCCAGACTTCCACAGGGCCGAGATGTCGGCTTTGAAATGCTTAGGGTCATCATAGGGGTACGCGCGAATGAATTTCAAAAGCGTCGCCAGATCATCAAGACGATTCTGGGAGAGTCAATATTGGTTCCCCAGCCGAGTCGCGGGTTACCTAGTTCAAGAAACTTACCTGGATGGGAGTACCGGTCACGGCCCAACGAGAAGTTGCCTCCATGTCGCAAACAGCACGCGACATTCTCGAGTATTCGTTTCGAATGAAATGCGCTATACTGATTAGCTTCTGTGTTCCCCAGGGTGATTCTGCTTTTTGGTGTGTTCGTTCATTTCCTACCTTCATCAAGGATAATCCGCCTCCAATGGACAGAGAACAAGATGGAGCTACTCGGGGTTTTTGCTGTCTTCCAATCTGTGGAGACCGTGTGGAACGTCGTCAAAACTACATTGACTCCTTCCAAATCGCGGCCATCAGCCACTTTGGATTTGCCATAGTGACGCCGATATTTCAAAGCGTCACCGGAAACATGCCTGATATTCCAAATCAGCGAGATGGAAGCAAGGGGACGATTCGTAAGCTTACTCTGATAATTGCTCTTCCCATGTTCCGAGTACTTTTCGAATGTCAGTCTCGTGATTTTCGACACGCAGAATGTACAATAAGAGTATGCGGAACGAGGACTGTCGCATTTGGGGCACTTACACGGTGGTGGTACAATGATAAGTGTGGCATCGGCCTGATACAAATCGCCTTCGCATTCATAGGTTGAGCCGGTCTCTAATTGCACCCTATCAAGGTCTGATGCTGCCAGAGCGATCATGGTTAAGGTTTTTCCAAGACCCATTGGATCTGCAATGATGCCTCCACGGAGCGGTGGTGGTTCTTCAGTCTCACACAATCCAGAAATCTTGTTCACAAAACTGAAGACGCTTGGAGTTAGCCAAATAGTCCTGACCATACTCTTGAATCACTTGGACCAACATTTCCTGGTGGCCGTCTTTGGCCTCCCAGATATCTTGCCCGTTCTCGTCGAAGGCCCAACCCTGCTCTCGACGGAACATGAAAGTCAGGGCTTGTCTTTGGTGTCTGTGGCATTACGGGTCAGTATAGAATAGATAGTGGGACCCGTGCATCCTTTCACCTTTTCAATGTAGTACGGATCGTGGTTGGCTGTGGTGCTTCCTCTAAGTCTGCGTTGCTGCCCAGAATATCGAGCAGATCAGGCTGGCCCGAAACATCCTCAAACCCAACGAGTCTGGAATTTTGCCTTATGAATTCTGAGAGCAGTAAGCAGGAGGTCAGACTGCTGGATGAAAGCCTATGGGGGTTGCAGTAGCGCACGTCTCGCTCCCCAACCTGAATAGGGTCTTGGAGGTAGAGATCGTACCCCTGAAACCAAGATCCGATCTCGTCAAATAGTTCCAAGGGTCCGTATACTGTGATACTCAATGTGCAAGGTTGTTTCATGACTATTCGCCCTGCATTCTTTAGGGCTGTCTCGCTATCAACCGAGCAGAAGACTTCGAGTTGCAAGGACGACTCATCGAGTAGACCTTGGATCATTTGCCCATGGTCCGAATCAATCCAGCCTTGTACCCCCAGCTCATCATCTTGAGAAGCAAACCGGTCGGAAGAAACAAGCCTTACTTGAAACGAACGGCGTGGAACAGGATGTCTCAAGCGACCACATTTTGCAGAGATATCAGTCACCTGGACACTCATGATGATTAGCTAAAGAAGACAAAATTCAATGTTGGCATCATCAGTCTACCCTTCCGAAACAGACCACAAGTTTAGCTTGCTGGTCAGGATTTTCAATATCAGCGAGCGGGTTGCTCGCATATTGCTCTCCCGGATCAAAATGTTCCACATCCTTATCTTCCATCATTGGCTCTGTAAACCCTGACGAAATGTCTGTGCCCTGGGCAAATGCGGTATTCTGATACGCGATCCAGTGGCTTGCTTCCACTGAAAGGCCAAATTGTTGTCCATACTGTCCATACGTTGCTTTGTCGATTCCTCCGTGTTGGTCTTGGAGCATTGGCAGTGTAGAGTCTCGCTCTGACCAGCCAGCTCTGGGAGCTTTCAAGTCGGGTTGTGTCGTCGATGCCTGCTCTGAGGAAGACACGCAACCATATGTGTTTGATACCAGTGTTGCAGGATACGACAACGGTTCAAGGCGTTGGTGTTCGAGCCGGCTGCGGGTCGTGCAAGGATAAGCGTCTCTTGCCGTATGACACCCTGGAAGAGACGAGCGTTGTTGTGCACTTAGACTGTTCGCCTCAGGGTCAACATCTAGTCGCCTTCGTTTTGGAGCGGGTTCGTTCAATATTCGACGAAGATCCATTGGTGAAGATTTCGATGCTATCCCTTAGTTATGCGTATTGAATGTCTTGGAATTGCTGTTCTCCAGCAAGGTGGTATGTGGTTCAATTGATTCTAGGGGCTGGCTCAAGAAACCGGCATTTAACCAAATGGCATGCCAGCAGCGGACCTGCCCGAACGATGGATTGTGCCTTACGGTCTGCCTCGCCCCCAATATCTGCACCGAGCCAATGCGGGACGCAGGAGGAGGCATTGAAAGTGAGGCGGGGCCTGCAGATGCACTCTAAGCCTCAATAAGACCGCCTCATTTTTGACACAGGCTACAAACAAGTCCTGGGTGAAGAGAGATATATTCCATGGACATCCATCATGATGTACTTGAGACGTCGCTCAGTCCTACTCAAAGATGGATGAATAGTTCCAGTTATGCGACCCTGTACAAGACCCCTGACTTCTTAAAACCAGCTGTGCGCGAGCCGACGTCCCATGCCTCTACCTAGAGCAATACCAGCTGCCGTACGGCAAACAATGCGGACAGCTTTCCTGGATCTCGAAAAGACGATCACACCACAAGACTCCAAGGACTTCGCGGCTTCTACACTCCAGACGGTTCGGCAGGAGGCACTGGAAATCGAAAAGGGACTAGCCGCGCGACAGTCGCTCCGCAACATGCGGCGCCTGATGCCCTTATTCACGACGCTCGAACACTATGCCAAATCAGTCGACACGCTCTGCAATGGAACACCTTTCATGCCGTGGATCTGGGCTCCCATCACTCTCATACTACGGGTTGCATCCGAATATGTGGAAGCTTTTGATGAGATAATCAAGGGTTACACCAGGATTGCGGAGTCGCTGCAGCGGATTCAAATTCTGAGCGAAACGTTCACTGGCGATGACCAGTTTCATCAAGTACTGGCAACATTCTATGCAGATATTCTGGAGTTTCATAAACATGCATACAAGTTCGTGCGTCGTAGCGGTAAGTACAACAAGATTATTGTCCTCGTTGGGATCTCGAACTTAAACACGAATATGTAACTAATGCGTTGCGAAATGTCTCCAGGCTGGAAGCTCCTGTTTCTCACCTCATGGGGACGCTTCCAAAGGCGATTCGATAATATTATCGAAGATATGAAACGGCATGAATGTTTGATTGATCAAGAGGCCAATTCTCGGAATATTGCTGAAGCGCGAACCATGCGTCAAGAGCTTCGCAGTTGGAAAGAGGAAAGCCTTGAGAAAATCGATCAGTTAGACAAGGAACAGTCCGCCAAAGAGTTCCAAGCCATTCTCTCCTGGCTTCGAGTGAACGAATGTGACCAACTGGCCATTTTTGAATCGGTCTCAAGCCAGGGGAACAAGTATCCGGGAACCTGTTCATGGACACATCGAAACTCGAAGATCAGGTCGTGGCTCCAGCAGAAACTTGACACCCCCTTTCTTTGGCTATCGGGCACAGCTGGCTCTGGCAAAAGCGTCATATCGACACAGCTCATCAACTTTTTGCGTATTTCAAAAAAGAATGTTCTCAGTCACTTTTGCACGTACAGCTCTGCCGCGTCCTCTGAATACGATCACATTTTGAAGTCGCTGCTGGAACAGCTACTTCGTCAAGATGGAGACCTGACTGCTCATGTCTACAACGATTACGTTCTGAAGAAACGTCCGGCAACAATGTCGAGCTTAGAACATCTTCTCCAAACTCTTCTGACCAGCTCATCGGACGATCTAAGCAAAACCCACTACATGTGGATCGTTATTGATGGCGCAGACGAACTCCGAGAAGAATCAACCAATTATCAGGCTCGGTTATTGAGTTTGTTGAAGCAGATTGTATCAAAATCATCTGCTTCAGGAACCCTGATTTGCAAGATCCTGCTATCCGGTCGTTCAACTCCAACATTGTCCCAAGCTCTGCATCGGAAACCGACTGTTTCTCTCACGGAAGAGAAGAGCTCTTTGTCAATGGCAATAGAGAATTATGCCTGCCAGAGGCTGCGCTCAATTCACATGCGATTTGAACAATTAGGCATCAAGTCAGAAGAGATTGACGACATTGGCCGGCAGATTTCAGGGAAGGCCGATGGTATGTACATTCACCAGTCGTTGATCTTCTATATTCTCTTTAGTCTGAAATACTTCAATTGAAATTATCAATACCGCAACGGCGAGCAGTGAATAAAGCGATCCCATGATCGATCCAGACTGATGGATTACTTATGGGCTAGTTGGTTACACTCTCCGAGGTTCCAGCAAGTTGCTGACATATTAGTATGCAGGCATGTTCCTTTACGCTCGGCTTGTACTTGATTTCATCAGCAGCAATGTCTTCATACGTGGTGAAGAACTCCGAAGTTCCATTAATCAGCTACCCAGAGAGCTCTCCGACTTGTGGGTCTGCAAACTCCGTGATTGAAACCACATACTGACGTTGCTGTCTCCAGCTACCGGAGAATTGTGTCTCAAATTGTAGCCCCGCTTGATCTAAATTCAGTGGACCACATCAGGTGTATCTTTGGCTGGATCTCTTTTGCGAGACGTCCATTGCGGATTGCCGAGCTACTTTCTGCTGTAGCATTCTCCGATGGAGACCCTGATATTGACCTTCCTGCTCCCAGCTACATTTTGGATATCTGTGGCTCGTTGGTTGAAGAACGCAGCGATGGCACCGTATCATTCATACACGTTTCTGTACAAGAGTAAGTATCGCAACTTGCCAACACTAGACCCGCACCTGGAAATTAGACTTACTGAGCTCTATCCAGGTATCTCCAGGGCTCCTCTTCAATCTTGGGCATAAAGGAGAAAGATGCGCTGATTCAGCACTGCGTAGCCAGCGTCACCTGTCTCCTATCTGGACTCAGGCTTCTTGATAGGGAAATCCAAGACAGATACCGGCCAATTGTGATGGGGACACATGCTCTTCATGTGTTCGCATCTGTGTACTGGATTGAATATCTCTTGTGCGTCATCCAGTACCCGGGTGGCCTCGATAACACCTCCAAGCTTCATAATCTCCTTGATTATCTATGCACGGAACTGGACAGGGCCTTTCCAAACCAGAATCAAGCAGAGCGGCCAGGAGAATTGGCACTAGAACCCCGGCTTGTCCACCTGGAGCAACATGGAAGGATACACAAAGTGGTGAAGCAGACGATATATGCTTGGTCCCTTCAAAATCTTGAACAACGTCTGCACTTAGAAATTGGTAAGTGCCCTGACACCTAAACAGCACAAAAGGCTGACAAATATTGGCATGATTGCTAGAAGGACTTCCTCAGACGAAACTAGAGGTCTCGAATGATGCAGTCTCAGCACTCTTAGCTCACTACCAGAAGATGCTCATGTCCGTCATTATTGAGACAGACATCCCAAATATAGCGGCTCAGGACCTTGAAAGATTCAAGAAGGACTTTCGAGCATCAGTCTATACCTGTAGGCTTGGATCGTGTGCCAGGGCCACAGTTGGTTTCAAGACCGAAACACAACGTGCCGAGCATGAAACTGGCCACGTGCGTCAATTTCGTTGCACTTACTACTCGTGCCCATATCCTCCATTTTTATCTGCACAGGCTCTCAGAAGACATGTCAGTGGAATGCACAACTTTGATTCTCTCAGGAGGCGTAAGATACGCCTAACCAAGGACGTGAAGGTGGATGTCAAGGGAACTGCGATCCAGGAACAACGGATTTTGAAAGCTCCTCAGACAGACCCCAGCTATGAAACATTATCTGCTTTTAAGGCCACAAACGAAATCATACAAGCCTCCGGGAATTCGACAAATCCACCACAGACATCGAGACCGGCTTTAGGCGCCAGCTGGTTTGCTTCTATGCCACCGAGCTTCGGGAAAGTCGGCAGTGACAGAGCTGCCCGTTCAGAACTCAGATTCAGCTCTCAAATGAAGGCCAAGGTCAGCGAGCATCGCAACAATGAGTGGATTGACTTGGGCACGGGAGCCTGTGTGGTAGGACTGGTAGGTTTGAAGTGTTTCAAGAGCTGTGTACTATGTTATGCTAATCTGGCCGCATTTCCCAATAGAATAAAACCCAGGAACCTGAACGTGAATATGAGTACCAGCTAATTGTCGAATCTGGGTCACGAAAGGTGCTAGTCACCAAAATCTGCAGGGAAAGGATCTTTGAGATACTGACAGGTACAAAGCTAAAAACATATAACGCAACTTTTAGGCAATATAATTAGGCAGCGGCTAACGCGTTACACAGATCAAATTATTGTATGGAGGGAGCCCATCGGTGGGCTAGACATGGCACTGAGTTTCCAGTACGCAGATGAATGCGTTATAGTTTGGTTCGTGACTACTACCATCAGCCTTTCTCAAAGACCGCTCCAGCAACATTTTAGAAACACTAACATTGCTTTATCCTCTTCAAGGGAACAAATAATATTTGTTCAAAGGAAAACAACAAGATCTTGAAACCTCTAAAGGTCTCGCTTGATGACACAGTTGCCGCTCCAAATTTGTCACAATTCTGACAACCCTTGGAATTCATGGATGGTGGGCTATGTTGGCTCATCTATAATCCCCGATAGTTGTTCAGAAGATCTTGGAGCCGGCACTGGAATACTACAGTGAGAGCTCTCCGTTGGGACTGGTTCATTGGATATGTCCGGGACAGTTGACTCTGGCGACTGCTCGAGCCTGCGGGCTGAGATGAGCGACGACTGATCGCCGAGCCACGGCGTGTCCTGGAAAGTGCCGCTAGTATTCTTCAAGGATATAGCCATGGGCCAAGGATTTTCCAAGCATGCTGGCCATGCGTTCAGCCAGCAGAGCGATGCTGAAAAAGGCTCGGTAGGCCAGACAAGAAGCGGTTCCGCCCACCCTGATTATAGCAGCAGCAGCAGCAGCCGTTTTGTTTTGATTCTGGAATGCTATGACATCTACAGGCGAGGACGCAGTTTCGGTGCGCCCGAATTTTATGCTTTGCTTTGAGAAAGAAATGAATGAGGTGACATGTCTGTTGTTCCGTACAGTGACTGCCCCAACGTCCCAGGTGCCCGCGGTCGCAGTCCGGAGTCTAGACGAGTGATGGTGAGCTTCGGTGCGCGTTGCAAGTATATGATGCCGTTCAATTCGCGTTTCGCATTCAATGGTTCCCAGGCACTAACAATATATGCATTCAGGCAATTACTCTCTGTAATCATTACTTAAACTAAGTTCACTGGAATCTCACCCCGGTCAAGTGAGGCTCATGGCTCAAGGGCCATCTCCTCAGGTGTGTCCATGCAAAGGTGAACACTGACTAGGTGTAAAGAGCACACTTTTGGAGTCCCCCCTCCGAGTCATCATAGCTCATAGAGAATCAGGCCCGGGCGGACGGCTGAGAGGTCGAAGCAGCTCCGCCGGACGTCCGTAGGATCCCTTAAGGCGTTGACCGGGAAAAGCCACTTACCGACCGCCGTGTTGGCTGTGCGTTCCATCATCTCGAACGTCTCCGTATTGACTATCCAGCCGTGTCTCGGTACCTTATGGCCTGACAACAGGGCCGAAATGAACTCGCGACCTCTATCCCAGTCCTCTGCCTCCTGGCGCAAATGCTCTGCCAGCTCCTCCCGTGAACCCTCCGGCGGGCGCCGGGCCTCCTCTGGTATCTGCAAGATGCTTCTAGCCCACGATAGGGTGGGACAGATGTAGAAGCTAATCTCACCCTCGTTATCGGTGCTCGTTCTTCCTTCGACCCCGAACGCTGTCTTGAAACTTTTCCAGGCCCGTACGATACATCGGGGGTCTCTGTTAAGCGGCACCTGGTCAAGGTCGAATTGGACGACCGGTCGTGGGTCGGTCTCGAGCCAGTCGAAGCCGCCAGTAGAGGATCCTCCTCTACAGAGGGAAAACGTCTGGGATAAATGGCACTTCAGCCCCGGGCACTCGCATGTCCCTCTCATGCAGCTTCGGAGGCCGATGACGCAGAAGATAGAGCGGAGCCTGCCACTGCGTAGGATATCGGCGAACGATGTTGCCGCCGTCGGGTGGAGGACAGCCGGGCTTAACGGTGGATGAGGCTGGTCCAGATAGGGGGTTCTTGTAGGAAGTCTAACTGGTACTCGGGATGTAGGGCGAGCTGGGCGACCCTGATAGCCGTTCAGGGGTAGCACGAGCTGCAAAGAAGGATGTGAACTATAGAGGTGAGCGAAGTGAGAGGGCATCTCGAGTAGGGAAGAGCATGCAAAACAAGGACGTATAGTGTAAGAAAAGAAAGAACCCCAGGCAAAACCCCCGGTAATACTACACAGTACATAATGCAAGACGGCGAATACCCACTGGCAGACACATCGGCCTAAATGTAAGAAAGAGTCTACGTATTTCATGTATAGCTCCGGGCTTCTATCAAGATAATGTTATAGTAGGTTGGACTCTACATAATCACTTCATGTTGCATACTTCCCTGCCTAATTAAACCCGAGAGTCAGGGAACAAAGTCTATCCGAGTGGAAGATTCAATAACACAAGACCCTACTTGATCTCAAAAACCTCAAATCCAACCAAATCCGGAGCCCAAGTTTCCTCATCCCCGTACGCAGTGAACACGACCTCGTTCCCATTACCAGCCACGAACCCATCCACGTAGATATACAGCCGTCCAGTATCATACCAGTCACCCCCAGAAATCGGGAATGCGAAACGGGTCCCATTACCAGCCGGCTCGTTCACGGCAATCGTCATGTTTCGTGTGTTGTCACCCCACTCCCACGCCGTATCCAACGCGACATCATAGTTGATAAAGTCGACACCCAGCAGCTTCGTCCCCGTGGAATTTGCAGTCACGCCGGAGAAGGTCACGGCGGCCGCGGGCGCGCCTTGACCAATGTCCCCGACTTTGCTACCGGCCGGGAGGCATGTCCCAGTGGAACATGATACCACGGTGGCAGCGCCGGACAAAGTGGCGTCTGTACTCGCAGTGTAGTATCCAGTGGACTGCTGGGTACCAGCCGTGGCGTTGACTATATCGGACAGTATGATCAGGCGAAGTTCGTGACCGTCAAGGGTGGCCTTGTACGTGCTATTGATTGTGCCTAGGTCCTCGGCAGCCCAAACATCTCGAGCTGTGGCAGAGGCAATGCCAAGGTCGGCGGTGAGACTGACGGTAATGGTCTGGCTGCCATTGTACCAGTTCGAGAGACCCAGAACTATTCGAGATCCGGAGAGTTCGCCCGCCCACACGTCATATTGCTCAGTGGTGTATCGCCGGATGAGCTGGGCCTGCTTGCCAAGGGGGTCCTGATTCAGCGCGATGACCTCGGTGTTGTTGAGTATCTCCAAAGACTCTATAGGTGTAATGGAGGTGTCAATAGGGGCGCCAATTATGAGAGGTGACTTGTTGATAGCCCACATCCCGAAGTGGAATCTTTCCTCAGCGAGTGATAGCGCTTCCAGACCGACGATGAGCATGTCCATATCAGCATAGGATCCGACTCCTGTGTGCTTAGAGTATGGCACTACCTGATTTGTGATACGCCAAATGCTTCGCCATGCATTGTATATGTCATTGCTTATTCTCCAAGAATCTCCGATTTCAGAGGCCCTGTCGGGACGCGAAACTTAGCAAACTCAGCACGACACATTGGTGTAAGGCAGAGGGCTTACCAAGTTCCAACATCAGTTCCTACTCCCCATTGACATATCTGGTAGACTATGTCACCAGAAGTATCTTCTAGCGCACTGGCCATAACTTCGAACCTCGTTGGAGAATTAGTGACAGCATTTGTGTAGTCCGCAGCTTCATCGGTACTGTTCGCATAGCAATTGTCGTATCTATGAAAATTTAGCATGGGGTCGTACACCACCAACACACCATGGACATGACGCCGTGGGCGAACTCACTTCAGAGAATCTGCACCCCATCCTACAAATGTGTCTGCGTCCGTTGTCTCGTGATCTACAGAGAGTAAAATGTCAATATTGGCGTCTGCTCAAGACAACCAAAACTAAGAGGCTTCCCATCCAAGCAACTCACCCAAAGAGGCAGGCTGGTCTGTGGATCCGCACTGGAAATGGCCTGCACCGGAGTACACGCCGAATTTTAAACCCAGACTATGAATATAGTCACCAAGAGCCTGGCCGCCTGATGGAAACGTCGTCGAATTCCATACTAGCTGTCCCGACGAATCCCGATAATTCGCGTTCCACCCACAGTCCGTGGTGACGTAGGTGTAACCAGCTTCATTAAAGCCCAGGTCGACAAGCGCGGCTGCATTGTCCTTTATGATGGTCTCGTTCGGGTAGCAATTGTAATAGTTGTAGCTATTCCAGCCCATTACCGGTGTTGACGTCCGAACAGTGGTCGCAGAGACGACACTACTTGTCCAGAGCAAGCCGACGAATGTAGCCCTTGACATTTTCGTTGACTGCCTTCTGGGGTGAAAGGATCCCACAACTTCAATCCTGCTAGATGACTTGAGGTTCGAGCTGGTAATCAACAGGTCTGCCCACCTGGCTGGGTGCTCGTATTTATGCAACTCGCATGGAACCAGACATTCCGCTACGCATTGCGTACCCTGGGGTAGTCCTCGGATTCGGTGAAAGTATGACACACACATCATGTAAGGTAGCACGACAATATACTAGTATTAGAATGATGAACCCGGTTTTCGGTTCAACGTAGCATTTCATGAGTTAATCTCCACAAAAGTTTCCCAGATCTCGAGAGAAAATGCCACGATCCCCGCATCGAGATCGCGTTGGCATAAGCGCACCGATCAGAGACGATCCTCCCCACAAACTGTTTATATCCTTGTATGTACCTACTACCTGGACAACAACTAGGCATCTACACAGACTTCCTTCACCACTGCATAGGTAAACAGATCTTTAATCCTCATTGGTGAGCCGGCAATGAGAAACAATGTGCCTGGAAATGAAAGAGCCAAGATATATTGCCACCTAGAACTCCGAAGTATCTTTCCTCACCTTCAAGTGTACATTGGCTCCGAACTGCAGCAGTAGCCGCAATCCCTCTTCAAAGTTCGTCTCTATGGCGATATGCACCGGTGCCCTCCCTGTCCTGTCGTATTCGTCTATGGCCGGATGCTCCCTACCGCAGTTCTCCAATAACACTTCGAGTACACCCTCACGTTGGCGCATAACTGCCCAGTGGAGGGCCGTCCGACATTGATTATCCACCTCGCTTATCTGGGCGCCGTGTTCCAGGAGCAAGGCGACAACCTCCGTGTGCCCCCCAATCGTCGCATGCGCCAAGGGCGTCAAGCCGTCACTATCCTTTGCGTTGCAGTCGGCATTGTGCTGCAGCAGCGTGCGTACGATCTTGTCACGTCCTTTTTGCGCCGCAACATGAAGGGGGGTCAGCCAACCTTTCGTTCCCGGCTCGGCTGTGTCCTCCTCATGGTTGCTGATTCTGGTCTCAAAATCATTCATATCGTGTTTCGAGAGGCTGCCCGTGTTCGTCTTGGGTTCTTTGTCCTTTGGATGCAGGACACAACGGCTGATACGTATGCGGTCCATATAAGGGTTATCTGCGGATGCAGAATTCTCAGCCATGGTATCTAACTGCTGTCCTTGCACAGTATCAATACTAAGAGTATTTGCATGTGCCGTTCCATGACTGTCCATGTTAACAAGTTCAATGTTATCCAGGAGCAAATTGGCGCCGTAAAAGTTGAGGCTGCCACAACGCCTAGGAATGTCGACGGGTGTGGGACTGCTCGGAATCCCGGGTATGTGCGCGGAGGGAACAGATGATTCCGTATTCTCTGGCGATATCAGATTCTGCCCCCCATATCTTTCGGAATCCTGCTGTAGTTGGGATGTAGAGCCCGAAGTCGGGCCCTGCGGCGGACTCGGATCGATACCATTGCGGCCTTGGGCTCGCTCTGCAGTTGCAGCGGACTTTTGGCGCCCTATAAAATCACTGCAGGGTTAGTTACCAAGATGAAGGAGTCGCTAATTAATACAGATCCCTCTACCTAGGTATTCTAGATAAATTGGAGGCGGGGCTACTGACGTCGGAACCTGCGCTGCGCTGCTCGATTCTGCTGGCGGCGACGTTCTATGTCCATCGCTAGTGGTCGCGGGGGTACAGTATGACTTTGTAAGCTGGGCCGAGGTCGATCCAGATATGGGGAAGACAACCAAGCGACAAAGATTAATGGGCTTCTATTGACCAACACAATCAGATAGAGGACGGAGAGAGGATGGCCGTGAAAAGAGCTCACCGTTTACAAGTGAGGAGGACCTGTGGCCTGTCATCACCCCCGTAACTTGCCCAGGGGCTCAAGCCGCCCAACACGAGCTTTCCGCGAGATACCGACGTATAAGCTGCAAGGATTCGGCACGACGGGGGTTGAGGACGCAACCCAACAACATCAATCTGCCCTGGCTATTCCTGCCGTCAGCCACCACGCTCGCAATCCTTCAGCCATGACAGCACACGCGGGACGGGCACACCCGAGACTGGGCTTTCTTCTTGTATCGACGATCGCACTTCCCGTGATTGTACCATGTTTCAACATTGTTCTACAGATTTAGGGCGCACGCTATAGGCGGGGAATAGTCCGACTGTGATAGATCAGTAGGTATTTTGGCGCTATATACTCTTCATCACCTGGGCTTTATCAAACATTCATGCCGGCCGCGAGGAGACTGACTACCGCGGATGGACCAGACTGCTTGTGTGTGCTCGTCTACGGCTCCACTAAAGAGAAGTTACGATCCGGTCATAGTTCTGGAGTATAGCCACATATTTCCACCCTGGCAAGTGGAGACGGGTTGGCGAAACCTCTGTGAATCTTTAATGTAGAGTGCATTGCAACACATGCATGTCGACTCTTGTGTTAAGTTGAACAGCCTATGAGTGGGCCAGTCCCCTCAGTGGGCCACACCTAAATTGATCACTACCACTATAGTCACTTGAATCACTCTGTGATATCTCGGCCCCTACCTAACTTTAATACATTCCTCTTCGTCTGTAGGGTTATCAGACTCGCTAGATCTAATAGTGCTATTTTCGAGGTTATTAACCTGGGCCTGGGTCCTCTTGATAGCCCTGATTCCTGTAAAGGCGGTGTTAGGGCTTAGTTGGACCTTCCTTCTCTTTATAGGCCTAAGACTTTCTAACCTAGCCTTTAACTCTTTATTCTCCTTTCGAGCCTCTGCTAACTTAATATCCCTTTAGTCCTAGCTATTTCTAACCTTTCGAAATAATAGCCTTCGAGTACGATCACTCTTATAATCACGCCTATATTTGTCCAGTTAGGCCTGGAGATCTACGGTCTTCCGTAGAGTGAAGTAAACTGGAGAATCTCCCTCTTAATCGCCTTCTAGATCAGAATAGTCTGTTAGAGAAGCCTGGGAAGGCCTTCTTGTAGGCGTATAAGGCGATTGTCCTTCTCGATTCCGATTCTTAAGGAGAAGGGGGCTTATTAAGGGCTTAGCCATCGAGACCGGCTAAAGCCTAGCTGCCTTCTAGCTACTCTTCATATTCGAAGCTGCTAGGCCTTCCCTCCGAGCCTTCTCGTAGTAGAAGAGGAAATTCCTCTTCCCTATAACTGTGGAATCGTTATAGGACCCTAGTTTTCCTAGGTGCTTTCGGTAGGCCCTTTTAAGCGTAGAGAAGACCGCTAGATCGAGAGGTTGAAGGACGTGAGATATATAGGGAGGAAGGAAAAGAAGGTGGATACGATTCTTAAAGTAAAGCTATATGAAATCGGTAGTTGTATAGCTTCTATAGCCGTTAAGGACTAGAAGACGAGGCTCTCTAAGTCGTAATAGCTTCGTCTAGGGGATGAAGACTTTTCTAAGCTATTCGACGGCTGTTGGGTTTATCGTCTATCCCTTATCCGTTGCCTCGAATTCCTAGCCCTCGAATTCCTTAAGTTCTCGAGGAAACTATTGTTATTGAACCGATTTACCCTTGAATATTATTAAGGGTGTAGTCGCCTTGCCGGTAGCCGAGATAGCTTCGATAAAGGAGATCCAGGCCTTCGAACTAGGCTGTTTCTTCTAGATGCTCCTGTTCTTAGAGCTTCTTAGGACAAGCCTATTCTCCCCCTTGCCTTCTATAATACCTGCCTTATCTATATTGTGACGATTCTTAGGTTTAATAGCCTTAATAGAAGGGAGGGAAAGGTAATAGAACTAGGGCTTGATGATAGCCGTATAAGCATTATTAGCCCTTGAATTCTCGATTGACCTTACTCTCTGGGTTCGAATTAAAGGGTTCCTCTTAAGAAATCGCTCTATCTAATAGTTCCCGATAGGCTCGGGGTCCCTAGCGATGACTAGAATTCTCTGGGCAAATTCCTTAACCTGGGTATAAGTTAGAGGAAGGCCTAGGTCGCTCTGGGTTAAGACCTAGTTAGTTAGATAATTTTCCTAGGCCTCGGAAAGCCTTTACCTAGGTTAGGCAGCGATATAGCGAGGTAGGCGACTATATAACCTATTCTGTAGAGTAGACCGTGGAATAGCCTATTCTCGCGAGGCCTGTCGGATAGACTTCCTATTTGTGATAGCTGTAAGGGCGTCTGTGATATCTTCTTCGAGATGTATGATGAGGAAGGTCGTGAAAAGGAATGGTGAAAGTTTGAAGAAATTCTGATGGAATTTGGTTGAGATATAGGGGAGTTATATAGGGGTAGTGCATATCGGGTTGTCGGTGAGGGATGTGGCCTACTGAGGGGACTGGCCTACTCATAGGCTGTTCAACTTATACCACTATCGGTGTCGCCCGAGTCCTGGTTTATAAGTACGATTAGAGAAGTCCGAAACGTTCCGGTTGGTCTAATGGTATGATGCCCTGGGTGGTTGGCCGCAGCACAGGGAAGATGGAGCCCGAGTCCTTCACTGGGCGAAGTTTGTTTCCCACCATTTTTGTCACTTACAGCTGAGCTACCCTAAGATAGAGTCGGCATTCTTCCAGCACCCATCGACCCAAGTGCCACTGTCAGAGACCCTGGAAATAGCGCTTTGCGCCAGACAAATCAGGCCGCTAGAATATCAGACTCTCGACTGTATTCGTCTTTATGTGGGATTTGGCCCCATCGTCGGAATTGGTACTGAATATCAGACCGAATCACCGTTTTCCCCTCCCCCAGAACCCAGGATCTGACGCCTTAGCGGAGATACTCGGGGCTATAGAGTCACCGAAGGAACAATCGGGTAAATTGTTACCGCAGTATCCTTGCAATGTCGTGATGCTGCAGGGTCATCATGCATACGCATGGTAAGCATGCGTATTCGTGGTCAGCTTGCATAAGCACCTAGGTACATGCGTGTGTATTGGTAAGCTCATATGTGCACACAGAACGCCTGTCCAAGTACAACCGAAATATTGAGAGATGGAAAGCTAATTGAAATGCTCGAATATGAAGTCAAGGACCTTACAGGGAATTTAATTTCCCCCAGCTTCGAATAGCAAAGTGCAACTTACTCCATTTTCCGTCAATGTGTTTTTGTCCATGGACCCGAAGCTTGGGAACGCCGAAATACTTATATGCCAACGTTAGACTTCATGCATGATAGCT
>LKEA01000014.1:395621-416656 GCA_003795315.1 Cytospora schulzeri | reverse complement strand
GTCTGAATACGTGACTAGCCCGCAACGGTGGGTGACCGGGAGTACACCGGACGTCAAAGGCTTCAAACCATAACACACAATGTGGATACACAGGCCTCTCAAGCACTATAATCTCAATTATATTCTCGTATAAGACCTTTTTGCAATTGCTTTATACGCAGTACCCTGACCTTTCTCGATCCTTATGCCACCAGCAGGATATCGACAACGCTTGCGGATCTCAGGAACATGGCGATGGATAACAAACTGTAATGGAATATAAATAATAGAAAGAAATAAAGGCAGGGATGGAAACAGTCCAATCTCTGCCAAGGTTGTTATACATTTGGGGGGGGGGGTGAACACTGCACAAAGGACATGAACTCATGATTTTAGTTGATGCTTGTTAGGAATTGCCACCCCCCCTCCGCCTAGAAAATAGAAGAAGACAATACAGGAAAACGAGTAAATAAGAAGGGAACGAACCGCACACTAGAGTACATGCAAGCTATGCCGTTTTGTACTCGAAAGGCTGCACCGAGCATGGTCACCTACAAACAATTTCCTGACATTCTTGGGTGCAGAAGAGCGGATCCATGTAAATGCAATATCATGCTCCTTCCGCCGCATCATTATCTTGGATCCTATCAAGAATGGGTGGGATACCCAACTCGTTACCAAGAGTAATACGCGGGAAAACGTCAGCAGGTTACTTCCCAGGGTCGAGACACGGCCAGGTGACACTTGGGAGGCCGAGTCGGGTGAAATTTGGTCCGCGAGAACTTCTGTATCCTACAGTACAGTCGCATCGATTTGGGTATTCCAGTAACATCAGTCCTTTCGGACGTATGAATTGGGCTGGTGCCTTTCTGTCTCTAGCTCCTTCGGGCAGAGCCAGCAGCCGAGTCCTTTTGTCCGCGCTTTACGTCCTTCAACTACATATCCTTTCCCCGTAACCTCATAAGACAGATGAGTTACTTTGAGTGATATATGAGAACTTCACCTACCGACACTCAGAGGTTCGAGTCGAAAGAAGCCTTGGAACATTTACATTCACCTGCGCCCTCACAACACTCGAGACTTTCACATCCAGGATTGAGGAGACTACCATTCTGTCTTCCAGAGAGGTCAAAATTCCCTAGCCTTAGGTTCCTCACAGCGACATCAAGATGGCGAATGAACTCATTTTGGTATGGAAAGGAGAACCGCCGTGACAGTCGCGATACTTTCCTCACTAATACAATAGACAGATCACTGGAATCAGTGGATTCCTTGGCTTTGCCACGGCACTAGATGCGCTTGAGTCCGGATACAGTGTCCGAGGGGTCGTCAGAAACAAATCCCAGATTCATACAATCAAGAGTGCATTGCCCGCCGTATTCCACAGCAAGGTTGAGATTGTCACAGTGTCCGACTTGGCTGCAAAGGGCGCCTTCAATGAAGTGGTCAAGGGCTCGACTGGTGTCATTCACATCGCCTCACCCATAGGGATCGCTGTAAGCCCCCGATCAGTAGCTTAGATGACGTCTGCCTTTCGTCTAATAATTAGAATAGTCGCAGGACTTCGAGAGAGACTACTTCAGGCCATCAGTCGACATCACTCTCAGCCTGCTTTCGGCAGCGGCAGCAGCGGCGACGGTCAAGCGGGTGGTGATCACCTCGTCTGTTTCAGCGTACATTCCCACTTTAGAATTCGCCAGTGGGAAGCTCTCAAAGGAAGTGATCCATAGTAGGTACCGTTGCATCGAATCTCAACCCTCATGTGTAGCTGCTGACCTGAACATAGGCGACGACGACTTCGTCCATTACACAGGGAAAGAGCAATTCCCTCACCACCTCTTCGCCTATGCCGCGAGCAAGAGCCTCGCCCTCGACGCAGTGGATAACTTTGTGAAAACGAAATCCCCTCCTTTCGACGTGGTAGTTCTAGTACCATCGTTCGTTTTCGGCGCCGGAAAGCTTGACCAGTCCGCGGACGAGTTCGTCCGTGGCTCTAATGCCCTCCTGCTAGGTCATCTACTTGGCAAGCCTACGGGCCCCCTGCTCACCATATCTGTCCACATCGACGACGTTGCTAGGTCACACGTAGAGGCACTCAAGCCCTCCGTGCCTGCAGGCAAGTATCTCCTCGATAGCGAGGAGACGGACTGGTCTGTTGCCCGCGCGGTGGTCAAGCAACACTTCCCAGACCAGGTCGGAAAGCTGTTCCCTGAAGAGGTTGAGACGAAGACTATCAAGTTGCACTTGGATGGTTCCAAGGCGGAGAAGGCATTTGGCATCCGCTTCAAGAGCTTCGAGGAGCAGGTGAAGGAGACCGTGGGATACTACCTTAACCTTCTTGCAAAGGAGAAGACAGACCTGTGAAGTAGCCTCCTGTATCGACTCTCGGGTTGATCAAAACGGGGAAGAAGACGGACATGCATGTATGATGCGTATGGATGTCTCTCAGGTGCATAGGTGGAGGGAAGAGAGCAGGAGTGGAATCAAAGACGATTGCAATTTACCATTAAATCTATCATCACACTGAGCCCTAATCTCGTGCCTGACCCAGTTCTTATCTTGCAATATCTTGCAGCCTCCTGCCAATACTCCGACTTAATGGAGCCACGACTAGTGAGATCCGCAGAGGCTGATGCGATGTCATGCAATCCAGTATATCATGATGCAGTTATGCTTCCAGGGCACCTTCACCTAACAGTGCTGTCCGGTACACCAGGCAAATGACTGTGAAGATCCCAGAATACTTTTGACTGTAGACGATGATATCCAACCTCTGGATATTCAAGATCGAAGTCAAATCATCGTATCATGATGAGGCCACAAGATCGTTTAGGAAACCTCAATATTCGCTCCAGGTGAGGAATATCGCCATGGTACCGCTCTAGAAAGATGCACATTGCTTGGCACTCAAGAACCGCCCTCTTCCATGTCCACCACTGCTGGAATGGAATCGTCTTTGCGTACCAATAAGACACTAGTAGCAAGACTCCCGGATCCTTCTCTATCCACAGTTGCCGAAACTCTGGCTGCATGAGATGAAGGAATGTTATGTACTTCAGTATATTCGATTGATTGTACTCCATAGGCATCAGCTGCGACAGGATGTTCGCCGCGCGGAAGTACGGACTCGAAGTCCAAGTTGAAGCATCGTCGAGCTTGAGGTACTCCAGCATTTCGCCTGGGAGGTTCTGGAACCCGCCATCCCGGAGTTCGTAAGGCGTGAATTTGGGATCCTCGGCACGAATGTTGCACTTGACCAACAAAACCTGGAAGCAGCTGTCCGTCCTGGTTGGGTCACAGAGGTCCCACATGTCGTTCTTACCCAGACTCAGTGTCAACCAGTCGGGCTCACTAGGATCATATGGTCTGAGTGGCCAAGCCTCTTCTGGCGACTGGGCTTGGATGTTGCACATTTGCATGGCTCCAATAAAGGTGGATGCTATCCATATGGCGTCGCGTTCAGATGAAGTGATGTCTGGGCTCTGTAGTTTGTAGTTGAACAGAGCTGTGGCGTTGTAATAATGGAAGAGCTCGCTCGCAGTGGGCTTTCCGTCAGGGGAAGACAGAAGGCGTTCGTGATTAGCCGTAAGAGCGAGCACAACGTGCATGAGGAAAGGGTGCTTTATAAGTCAGCTTGTGGGAAAAGTACTTGGTTTTACAAGTAGAAAGGCGAAGTCAAGGGTTCAAATTGGATTCGACTAGCAACTGTGAATGGATCATTGCATAAAGGATGTAAAGAAAGCCAGTGGTGACTTCAGCAGTATAATTGTCACGAGCATTTGATAGGATGGAAGATCCGAGGTAATATTCGGAATCGTAACTTACAAGACATGCAAGCCTCGGGGCTTCGGCCTGAATAATCCATTTGCTAATATTGGAGCCAAATGTAAGTACGGTCCTGTTGCTAAACTTGTCAAGGATCTCGAGGTCTTGCTTTTTCAGCTGGTAGACATGGTCACCCAAAGCAATGCCGGTTGGCGAGTGCCGCATGGAATGGTTGATCAGATCAAGCATGGTCTGGCTCATGGAGACAGGGGACTTCCGAGGTGCTTCGATGCAGGAGGCGCCGTCGAATGAGAGAACCAGTTCCCCCGTGTTGCTGCTCGCAATGGGACCATAATTGCAGGACACCCCGTAGGAGGTACACTGATCACATTTGGGCTTCGCTTCATCGCACTGAACGAACCCAGGTTAGCGTGACTAGAACGATATGATCTTCAGAGCCACAAAGGGGGCGAGTTAGTTTCATCCTCGACTCGCATACCTTGACACGTCGTATTTTGCAGTTTCCACAACCTGCCCGTGACTTGGTGTGAACCTTGCGTTTCCTCTGGTTCTTGTTCGCCGGGGTCATTGCAGGCCCTCTTGCGGGTCCCATCGTTGGAGGACTGTACTTGTTTTGTTGACTTTAGGAGGAAAGGGCGTCACAGTAAAGATCTGGTGAAGCCACGGCTAATTACTATAAGACTGTGCGATATGCAGGCGCAGCCTTAAAATACTAGCCTCGAGGGCCTGTTTGACTTCTTTACGGTGGTAGGAACAGATATCGTATGATTTGAATTATTGAGAAACAAAGAGCCACCAAATATTGTCGTCAAAGGGAAAACGAGGAATGGAAGCAACTGAAGGAGGTGTGCACTTGGGTCAGCAATAAGTCCATTATATCCGATTGGCCTGATCATGAACAGAATTGATCCACTATGGCATCGCGGACAAGCAACATGGATCGGCAGCTAAGCCCAACCCCTGGACCACGCTAACCACCATTCGTATTTCAACGTCCCCTCTTTACTCAAACAAGTATCTAGGCCATTGAGTTTCATCACTACCCCCGAGCGATGACCGCTGTATGAGAAGATCTTGAGAGCCAGCTAGGATAGATTCACAAGGTATATGCCACGCAAAGTGGAATGTGCAGTTTCGGGTAATTTCGGACGAAATTGGTCAGTCCTTTCTCTTGCAGTGTTCCGCTCCATCCTGAAATGCATGCAGGTGCCCAGGTGGCTTCAGAATTAAAGACCAGCTGGGAAATGGCCCAGCATCGGACGCTGCTTTGATGGGGAAATATCTCAAGATAATTAACAATGGTTCATGATATTCTTGCATCCCTAACAACCAGCATACGGACTACCGTCAGTGAAGCCCCAGACACCGCCTCATCACGAAATTATCCCAATGCCCAGTGCCCAATGCCCACCGCCTTCAAGAGACAGCTATCTTGAACATCACGGCCGCACCTCTAGACCCTAATTCACCCAGGATTGTCCTTGGAGAAGCCTAGATGACCTACCTCCCCCCCTTCACACCCGGCGGTCGCACATTACTACGCAGACATAGGTGTTGACACGGCCACCGTGAAGACAGGGCAGCCAGAAATGGTGTCTGTCAGCTGGGGATATAGTGTTTCTCGTTTCAAGGCCCTTCAACCTATAATCTTGTCTCAAAGCTGTCGGGGCAGTGGGCATGGAATAGCACACGAGGGCTAAGGTTCGGTGTGGAATGACCAAGTAGACTTCATTCCTGAAATGGCTCGTAGGCATCCTCTCTATACATTTATATCCTTGCTGGCCGTGAGGTTTTATCGTTCCAGCCCATCTGAAAACCATGATCTCAATAGTCCGGGCCTTCCGTATGTCCAGTCCTCCATCCCCATCCCATCCTTTAAAGCCCAATTCCAGGTGCGCTCAGTACCATGCAGGCCAGGAAAGAAAACACTCAAACGCCAGGAAACCAATTCCCAAGTTTCATAATTCATAGGTATGGCCTCTCGGCCGTTTACCAACCATGGTGTCCATGGTGTCCATGATGCCCGTGGTGCCCGCCGTGGTGTCCGTGATGCCCGTGGTGTCCATGGTGCCCGTGACCATGGCCATGGCCATGACTACTTTGGTAAACAGGAGGCCCACCCATCATACCACCATATCCGCCCACCGGAGCCCCGTAGCCGCCTTGATGCGGAGCCGGTGCACCAAGGAAACCGCCGAAAGCGCCTGGCGAAGGCACCGCGCCTTGGTGGCCATAGTGACCTTGCTGCATCGGTGGAGGTCCATAACTCTGTTGCCCGTAGCCTTGACTGCCATGACTCCCATGACTCCCATGTCCGTTATTTCCATGATTTTGCTTGGAGCCCTTCATCTTGTGCTCCACGATATTCGCCGCGACCGCACCGGCCGCCGCCCCGAGGAAAGTCTTGAACTTGCTGCCCTTGCCCGCCTTGTGACCGAGCGCGCCGCCAGCGCCGCCACCCAGCACGGTGGCCATCAGGCCCTTCTCGCCGTCCTGTTCTTGCCCTGGGGCTTGACCCTGCTGCTGGGTGGGTGGAGAGTAGCCGCTCATGTCAGAGTGGGCGCTGGACGGCCGTGTTGTGTATGCTGGGGAGCCATAGGGACCGTTGGCTGAGTGTGTGGAAGTTGGGCGCTGGTAGGGGTTGGGAGAGTGCGAGTAGGGCGTGAGATGTGATGAGGACGCGTATTGGTGCTGTTGTGGATATGCGCCACTTTGGCCGTAATAATCCGCCGCAGACATGGCGAATAAGCTAGTTGATGTGTCGCTTATTTTGATATATACTGCAGTTGTGCTTGTTGAAGGGTTTACTTCCAAGGTTGTTACCAAGGTAGGTGGAAAAAGGTGGAATGATAGCAGACCTGCGGGGTCATGCGCTTATGTGCACACAAATCTTCGCCCATATGCCGAGTTTATGTACTCAAGTACGCATCGGGGCAGTGAATGGTCTGAGGCTTGGCTACAGTCACTTCAACTCACAAATCAGAGCAACTTGACTTCGCTGCTTCGCTGGCAAAAGGTGGCTGTGAAGGATCATCCCGCCAAAAACGTGGCAACGTCACTGCTGCGCCGCAAATGCCCCAGTGACCCGGTCAGGCGGGTCTTAACAGCAATCCTTTGAAACACCGAGTCCGGAACTTCACAGCCAGCCAGGCATCAACTTAACACATTGTTTAGGTAACTACATACTTAAGTAACTAATTCCTCATTAGCCTCACTACCTAACCTAGTTGGATTTCATTAGCACGGCAACAACAACTACAAACACACGATCAAAGCCACACCCGCATGAACGGGTATGTTGCCACTAAGTCGCAATGTTTACAGGAATCTTAGAGACCTCAAAAATTCTCAAGACACTCTATTATGAAAAGCACAGTTGTTAAAGACCCTCGGGACAACAGACGATCCAGTACTCCCCCAAGGTCAGCCTGTACCCGTGCCCAGGGCCGCAGATACGCCTGGAGAAAAGTCAAACGAGATTGTACCGCCTGGAGTCGCCACCTACAGACCCTGGGGAGTAATCAAACACGATAAGAAAATGTGGCAAAACTATGTAGGCATGTTGGAGGATCAATTGCGGGAAGAGAAGAGTGCTACGCGACGACAGAATGCTCAGGTCTGCCTGAAATTCCTTCGACAGAACGGGTACCCGGCTGGAGGGCATGAGGTCCTGGTTCATCATGGGGTTATGGAAGTCGTGACGAGTGAGGAATGCTATGAAAGATGTATAGATGAGCATCTGCGAGCGATTCATCCTATGACAGAAGCCTTTGCAGTTGTAAGCTGCGGCTTTCTCTGATACGTCGAAATATGTACTGACTTAACTCAGGTTGGCCCGAGATACGCAACACGAACAGTGTAGGAGTGAGACAACTAATACTTAACAATGTGTTCAAAGTAGTAGTGAGTGGGGTCGTCGGGGCTTTTACCGTACACATGAGAGACCTTCAACGAATTCGCTTAGAATTAGGACGGCCAGGATAGGAAAGAATCCAGTCTTTGATCAACTGAGTCTTCCAGAACTCCTATTTGATAGGCAGAGAGTCTACTCACAATGGTGCTGAGCTAGAGCTGTACGTGTAGAAGTATATCGCGGGAGAACAATGGTAACCAGATGGACGGCGCGTGAATATCAGTTGGGGCCACCTCTGGCCGTGGTGTCGGAGCTTCCGCGTCGTCCCCGCGGGATTCTGAAGTGTTCCGACGACACCGAGGTTTATCAGATACCTCAGTGCCAAGTACCTAGGTAGTCTAGGTTTTTCGGCAGCGTCTGTCCAACATTTTGATTTCACATGTGCAGTCATGCAACAACCAGACCGCAGCCGGGTTATTCTTTATGAGAGTATCAAAAACCCCCGGGGAAGTCTCTGGATCCGAAGTGACCCGGGGACGCTCACATTCAAAGTCGGAGACTATCGCAGTAAGAAGTATTGGACGGTCTGTAGTGAATTGGCATTCTTCAAGGCATTTCAGCGGAATTGCCCGGTCCTTTGCACAGCAGCCATAAAGCACAACTCGAGTGGTTCGCTCACACGTGCCACCAAATGGTGACCGGTCGACAAGAAGAAGGACCCAGACTGCTTCCTACGAACGAAGCTTTGTGCAAAGACGGCCGTCATTTTATTGCCTAAAAGCACAACAGGGATGCATCCGGGCTTTAAGAGCATCCTATTCGACTCCATTCCCGCTTTCCCCAGCACACATATGCTGCCTTCAGGGTTGCCATTCGACCTCGATGATCCACAATCCTGATCCAGGAGGCAGGTGCCCACCTCTGAAGTGGAAGCGTGGATCGGCTTCTTTGAAGATACTTTCCCATTCCGACATCTCACGGTCACCGGAGTTAAACAGCGTGTTCATACTCATTCCGCCAGCTCGCATCATTTGTTCCGACTGTTTAGGCACTTTGTCCGGCTCCGGGATGACCGTTTCGTCGAGGACAATTCTGGACCCTGGTTTGAGCGCGGGGATCAGATTGCGCAGTATGCGTATGCAGTACTTGTCAGACCAGTTGTGGAAAATCGAACGGAAGAAGTAGACCTCAGCGCCGCGAACAGGTTGTTCCGTGAAGAAGTCGTACACAGTATACTGCACTCGATCAGCAACATCTGCCGGTCTTTGCTTCCTGGCTTCTTCGATGACTGCTTCGTCCAGATCCTGAGACTTGTTAATGGGATATTTGAACCGCGATATTACTCAGTGTCATGTGCTCGGTTCTCGGGCCTGGCACTTACCTGAACGATGAGTTTCAAGGACGGAAACTCGCGCGCGATTGCGATGGAGATGGCACCGTGTGATCCGCCCACATCGACGATAGTGGCACCCTCCGGAAGGTCGCCCCATGCGTATCCCCCGACTACATGGTGAGGTTCCAGACCAGGCCTGCGGGAGAAGAACCTCATCATTGCCGCAAATCGATGCAGACTATCGGGATGTCCCGACAGGTAGTCCCACATCGCATGCCCCTCGTGGCCCAACGCGAAGCCGGTCTCGTCCGGCTCGCCAGAGTCGGGCCACTTGGCCATGGCCTCGCAGGTATGGTAGGCTCCTTTCCATCCCTCCTCGGTCTTGAAGCCCATCCACTGGTACAGAAGCTCATCCTCGGCTAGTAGGCGTGACGCTGCTGTGTGACCGACCACGCCCGGCCGGACTTCTTTGAAAACGTGCTGAGATATGGCCAGCCTTAGCAGACGACGCATGTGCGTCTCGCCGATCTCAGCTTTCGCCGCGAGCTCGGCAAAGGTGGCCTCACCCCCAACCGGGATGGCGTGCGCCAGGCCAAAGCGAGTGATGCCTTGCACTCCCACCAGGTCGGTCGCCTGGGACGGTTTATCAGTTAGATGGATGGATCATCCCTTGGCCCGGGAGCTGCGCCGGTCGGGAATCTCACTCACAGCGAAGCCTGAAAGGTATTGGCTCGGTCCCTGCATCAAGATGCGCAGCTCCTGGCAGTCAAAGATGACAGCCTGACGCGCAGCTTCGATCTCGGGCGCTGCACCCGGAGGAATCAGAGATCTCAGAGGGCCATCAACCTCAAAGGATGGCAGAGGAAGGTTATGGACGAGGTAATACTCGTTGACTTTTGCCGTATTTGCGGAAATTCGGGCAGCCAAGTCGGCAATCTGCGAGGTTGACATGATGTACTGCTATGGGATGGTCTCGGGCGGGCGGTGCAGGCAGGGCGAATGCTTCAAATAACAATGTGGTACCTGGATCCTCCATACGCTAGAAAGAAGACGGGGAACCTTGGGCAATTATAAATGTCTGGACAACATGTTGGCCTGTCAGTGATAACGGCAATATGCACATCTGGAAAAGAACAGTTATTTTTAGAATTCGCGCTCCAGGTGTCCAAGCCACGGTTGCCCGTAGGTATGACAGATCAGATAAAGCAATTATCGATTTTCACCAACTGCAGGTCTGATAACCCCAGCCCCCATGAATATACAACAGGTCACAGTGATTAAGAAGTTGATTGATAACTGTATAAAACGGTTGGTTGCAAGGGGTAAATCAGATCAGATCAGATCTTCTTGACTAAACTTCGGATATACGGTTTAACCCAGAATGGTAGCAATACTAAAGTTTTATCTATAGTGTTTCTATCGATAAGTTACATGTCTAGTAAAGCAGTATAGGAACGGTAATCTCCTCTGGAAAACGAGAGGGTCGTCAGAAATACTAGTTTTAACCCCTATAGCCTACATAATATAGTTCCGCAGATCCCAGATGTGTACCAACTCTTCATAGGATGGGAGTGTGCACTTGCAGTAAATCCGAACACGCCGAAGTTGGCCAGGAGGCTGAGTGCGGTGAGTCTTACACCCATGTCAGCTAGGCCTACAGGTCACCGGGAGAAAAGGTTATTACCCTTAGATCATACAATTTCCCGTTACGGCCTCGCGGGTGCTGGCACCGTGCTGCGGTAGTTCCAGCCCTCGAAGACATCACCAGCCTCGGGAAGGGAAAAGTCGACACCTCCAAATGAGTCCAGGCCGTAGGCCATGTTCATCGTACCGTCCATCAGGCCCCTCACAGCGTCCTCATCCACCATGGCCTCATCGACCAGCGCTCCTGTCGCTTCAACGCCCCGCCCCGCCTTGAGTCTCAGCCCCTCAATATTACTTCCAAAGGCCAGAGTGTCAGTCCGTGGCTCTTCGGCACTGCTGCCGCCGCCGCTCCACCCGCCGGCCCCGGCCCGTGCCTGCCACTGCCTCTCGACGAGGCGGTCGGCCGAAGCCGCCAGGTCGCGCGTGACGCGGGCCGCGGTCGTGGCCATGGCGAAGTGTCTCCCGAAGATGTCAAACACCTCGATGGAGTGGTCGATGGCGCGACGGGCGTCCCGATGGATCCCGTCCGATCCCGGGTCCGACAGGATGAAGCCGACGAGCGACACGGCGGCGTCCCACTGCCACTGGAAGGCCTCGTGCCAGCCCCCGAGGTGCCCTGTGCTCCCGAGGGCCTCGCGGATCATGCTGGTCAGCGCGATGGCGTGTCGGGCGCACGAGTGGGCGTTCTGGTGCGCGAGCGGCGTCGTCGCCACGTCGTTGGTCGTCATGAAGGCCGATGGCGATGGGGACGGCGATGCGCCGGGGAACGAGGAGGATTTGGATATGGATGCGGACGCGGGCGTGGAGGGCGAAGGGCTGCTCGTTTGTTTGGGGAAGCCCGAGGGGAAGGTGATAAACGGCCGGAAGAGATTGACCGACAGGTGATGGTAAAGGAGCTCGAGAAGCAGGCGGTGGCGCTGCAGCCAGGTCGGTGCGAAACGCTCTATATCGAGTGCGGAGCAGTCGGTCGAGTAGGCCTCACCACCGCCCTTGCGCCTGGACTTGAGTGCGTCTGGGACGTCGTTAAGCCACGTCTGTAGGCCCTGCGGTCCACGGAGGCTTTTCTGTAAAAGCTCGGCACAGTCCTCGAGGACGCGGTGATCCTCATAGATGGTAGCGCAGCCGTGCCGTGTAAGGAGCTTCTCAAGCCTGTCGAAAAAGGCGACGTGCGTCGTGGGGCTAATCCCACTAAAGACATGTCGACATCACTGCGGCGTTGCGACCTCTCCCAATCAACTGTCTGCATGCCCCGTCTGACGAGACCCGACATTCGACACAGGCAGTTTCCGTCACAGCCAGCTTGGCATCAGCTAGTCGCAGCAGTCAGACCTATATCACAGGGTCCAGATAGCATACATTCAGTGAAAAATGATCGATTTCTTGCTGCAACCATCCACGGCACATAATCATATATCACGTACAGTGCCACCAAGGTTTCAGACTCAATGTCAGAAAATAGACTGGAACCCGTGTCGTATTCTGGTATTTTGGGGAGTATCTCCCAGTCCACCAGTAGGACGTAAGCCATGTGCGCCATTGACCAGGTACTAGTCTGTATCTTCATTCAGGTGTATGCAAATGAATGCACTATCATAGAGCGGTAAGATAAGGTCAGTCGATTCACTCCTGTGGGTATGATTTCGGCAATGCATGTAAGCAATGCGGCTGATTTATGCAAGCGTCGTCGGTCACCGGTTATAGGATATTGAACGCAACCTGGTATTCCAAAGCCTTCATATGTCTTGCCAGTCTATATTAGGGTACCAAGCATTGACGATTCATGACCAATTTGACGCACGTTTCAACGGACATGATACCATAACCTGAGGCAAAGGCATCTTATCAATACAACCTATATATACAATCCTAATAAATGTGAAGTATCGCCGTTGTTTAGGACTTGAGACAGGCTGGGGTTCCCTTCTACATACATATGTGTTTGTATCTAACTCGTACTTGAGTAGGCACGCCACAGATCTGTTGCACAGATGCGACCTCGGGGGCTACAGGTCATAAATCCCGTACCAAACACAGCTTTTCCTGGCTTTGACAGACCATGGACCGGGGACCTACACAGATGAACGCAGCCTGATAGTACGCGCACTATATTTTGGAAGTGTAAAAAGTCTTCCCAGGCCTCCTGTATGCCTCGTTGCCTTACCAAACATGTTTGTTCTGTGACGACTACTGCTTATTTAGCCCCTAATAGACAGCAACCGTCTTGTACACCGCACCTGCTGCTGCCTGCGATCAGGTCCTTAGGACACCCTCACAAAGTCCGGCACCCAATGATCCAATGTTGGTTGTTTCATTTCAGCTCATGCATTACACGGTCTCCGATGGATCTTACAGTCCTCCACCGAGAATGTAAGGACAATAACAAGTCTTCCGGACGCCTGATATGCCCGCCTTCACCGGCCTGCAGGTCGCCCAGGTGAACTGTCCTCTTGGCGTCGTACAATCCCATTTGCACTGCCCACTACTACGGTCAGCATGCCACAGAGTCCGGCCTCTCGTGTAATCGCGCCCTGAGGTATATGGTGTGGAGGGATGGAAGTGCAGTAATTCCAAGTTTATCCAGGCAGTAATGATGGTATCACATCCAGTCATGCAACCATATGAGTATCGCCGACGATTCCCGTTATGCAAGGCAGAATTAGAAGTATAAGCCAGCCTCAACACAAATGGTAGGCCGAAAAGTGTGCTTTCTGTAACCGGCATGGCATGATTGAGCTTTTGTCTACTTACTTAGCAGTATATAATGCGGCTAGGCTCCTGGTTCGTGGGCTCGAACACCCTTCCCCGTCTATAGCCAACCACAGACCCTAACTCGCCTGCAAAGCATATAATTTGTTCACTTTCACGTGTGGAAGAAGATTCATATATTGGACTCGTATCCACCAGCACCCCACCGTTAGTATACTCAGTACGGTCCATTCGCAGCCTTGCCATTCCACGACCGGGTCCCCAAAGCCTCACACTGCATTCAGGACACCATACCCCTTTACATCTGCCATGACACGTAAGTGCCAAGTGCGGCAATGCACTAGAAACACCGTCAAGGAGTATGTTGGCGACAATAAGATCCAATCTATGTACTGTCAGGAGCATACTTGTCAAGGGCCTCGCAGCGTGAGAGACGGGTTTTGCAAGAGGTCAAGAAACCCTAAATTCAAGTGTTGCGAGAAGCACGGAAGATGTATTGTTCAAGACTGCCATCGTCAGGCTCCTAGACAAGGCGTTTCCAGTGACAACATTCCATGGACATGTTTTGAACGTGAGTCAACCCCTTCCTTTGCCGACTGTGTATGAGCAGTCTAGACGGCTGAAAAGAAAAGCTGATGATGTAAAACTATTGCAGACCAGTTGAAACGCAAGCGGGAGGAGTTTGAAGAAGCTGAACAGCGGCGTAGGGAAGCAGACGCGCGGGAGAGGGCTGAGCGTTGGAACCAGCAACAAAATGAAAGGATTGAGGCAGAGGTACGGAGGCGTTTACACTTTGCTCAGGTTCAGGAGCGGGCAAGGGAGAACCGAAAGAATGAGGAGCGTCGTCGACGAGAGGTGATGAACGCTAGGCTTCAGGAAGAGGTCGAACGAAGGTTTCAGCAGCGCTTAGAGCTGGAGGCTGAGGAGCAACGACAACGGGAACAACAACGAGCAGAAGAGGAGCGAAGAGAGACAGAGTTCCAAGCCAGACTTCAAGCGGAGGTCCAGAAGTTCCAATTGCAACAGGCGGCTCGTGAAGCGGAAGAGAGAAGGTCTCAGGATGCACAACGAGTCTATGAAGAGAAAATCAGAGATGATGCAATTGGAGAAGAAAGAATCCGACAATTCGAATGGCAACAAGCACGTGTTCAGCAAGAGACTGAACAAAAAAGGCGAGACGACGAGAAGTTTGCCCACGAGCAGCAGATGAGGGAAGAGGCAATACGAGAAGAGAGGAGAAGACAAGAAGAAGAAAGAAAGCGAGAACAAGAGATATTAGCACATGAACAGAAGATCAGGGAAGATGCGATACAGGAAGAGCAAAGAAGAGAAGCGGTGCGAAAGAAGGTCCAAGACGATGAAGCAAAGAGGATAACTGCCGAACTGGAACGTCGAATGGAAGAACTACAGGAAAGAAGAACCGCGGAGGCTTACCAACGGGAGAAGGAACGTGATCATGATGAAAGTGTTCGACAGAAGGCAGTCGAAGAGGAACAGGTGAGGCAAGCGAAGTTTGCTCAGGTACGACGTGAGGAAGAGAGGAGGATCGAGGAACTTGTAAGCCAACGAGTAGAGGAAGACTTGAGGCGTCGACGTCGAGTCCAGGATGGCTATCGTCATACATGTACGGGCCCAAGACGATCAGGGGACGGGCGGTTTCACTGTGGTACATGCGGGCGAGGTAGATACTAAGTAGGCACTTAGCTGTAACTAGTTCACGTCCGAGCGGCTGGAGGGAAATATATAAAATTACGGTTTCTTGTCCTTGGTATTTTCAGTTCTGACTTCAAGGGGCGTTGAGTAGGATCAGTTGTGAACTTTTACGAGGGCTCCTTTTTCGAGTGTTCCGAGCTGTCGACTGCTTTAGTGGTTACCGGCTATAATATAGCATATCCTACATCATATATACTTGGAATATCACATATATGTAGTAGATCAATTGATCATTAATGAATAGAATCTCTTACCGCTACGTACTAAATATATATATTATACAAATAGCCTGAGTAGTTTGTATAATGTGAAGGGTAAGGTGTAACAACTGTGTCTAGATTCCTAGCGTAGTCATAAGCCGGTATACAGTATAGACAGTCGTTATTGATTATAAAAAGGCTTAGTAGTATTCAAGTTGCTATACTTTATTACTATAGCAGTTTGGAAGAGAGATGATAACAAAATACTATGTTCTTTCAAGTATAATACTTAAGCTTATATATTTATATAATAATGTTACCTTATAAATCTTGCATGAGACTTTAAGTATATACTTAAGTAAGTAGTAAGCTTAGCCTACATCGTTTAAGAGGCATAATTCGGCTGAGGGCCAGAACGAGGGAGATGCGGCAAGCCGTGTGATCCCTGTCACTGGTAGCCAACCTTAACTTCAACTCAGTAGCTCCCTGCCTCTGTGTTCTCTTTCAAACAACGACAGTTCACTGACTGACGTTACACAAATCTCAGAAGCAACCATGGTCACCGACCAGTCATCCAGCTCACCCACCAACGCAGGTCCCTACTCACGGACGGCCACCATCGCGGCGCTGCGCTCCTTCTACGACTTCCTGGCCACCCTGCCGCGTCTCCCCGCCTCAGCCATCCTCGACGCCCCTGCCTCGGGTTGGCCCGCCCTGACGGACTCGTTCCTCGCACGACTGGGCCCCAAGACGGACGCGGTGCACGACCTTCTCCGCCACGTGCCCGTCATCGCCGCCACTGAGGACGCAGAGGGCGGCGAGGGCGGCGAGGGCAACGCGCTGATCGGGCCCTCCACGACGGCCCTTCGCTGGGACGACGGCGACGGGTTTCTTCGATGGGCGCTCGGCCGCGGCACAGTTGACGGCCTGCTGTCACCACACGGGGCCGGCGGCATCCCACCCCACGTGGCCGTGCTGACCAACGGTAGCCGCGACGGGAGCTGGCTGCTGGTCGACGTCGAGGCCGGGACCATGACCGATTTCGTCATGATGGGCACGCCGGAGCGCGAGGGTGAAGCTGGGGTTCAGGTTCAGGCAGACAGCCCTGGTTACTGGCGAGCGTTTCGGACACGGCCCGTTGCTGACTTCTTCGAGGAGTGGGTGGACAAGTACCGGAGCTTGGAGTGGGTTGTGGTGCCTGGGAGCGTGGAGGACGGGGTCCTGTTCTACCGGGACGCGGCGACGGAGGTATGTTATCCCTCGTGATTCACTTGCGATCCTTCATTTTTCTGTACAATCAAGAGAAAAGCCGCTGCAGTTAATGTAACGTACTGATGATGTGGTCTTGAGTAGGAGGTTCGCGACATCTACCGCAAGCACGGCTGGCCTGACAACTTCCGTCGAGAAGACTGCAGAACAGCACTGGTAGAGTGGGCGGCGAGACAGTAGTATCACTATTGCACCTGAAGATGCAAAAAGGCATCCGCTATTTTACTACTACTTCTGCAAGGGCTTCAGACCGTCGACATCCAAGTCCTCGCTGATCGACGACGCGGAAGACGCCACCAAGGGTGCGGCCGAATAGGCCGCGTTTGATATAGCAGCCAAAGCCTTTTGACGGAAAGCCATTCCAGCGCTGCTAACCGCCCCCCCCCCGGGAAGCAATCGAAGCGCTGATCCCCATATTTGGAGGGTTCGCCAGCATTGCCGAGAGCGCGGCGACCCCCGCGCGCGTTATTGGGTGCGAGAAGGGTAGCGAGAAGCAGGGCAAGCTATGGCAAGAATCTTGTTAGGAAACGGCGGCCTTCAGCTGCAGAGCCGGAAGCAAGCACGACATCACACAAGCGGGCCGCAGCTCCATCACGCTCGAGTGCGTTAAAGCTCTCACGTTGAGCGTGCTGTCCAACGACTTTGATGCCTTCCTCGAGGGCATCCCGATAGTCTAACAAGCCGACAAGGGCCTCGTCGCTAATGAGTGCTGCCCGCGAATTCCCGCCAATACGCCAGCGGATCCTCGGTACTTTGCCCTGCTGAACGCCGACCCGACTATCAACAACCTGAACGACACACCTTGGGCAGGGCCTGTACCCGCCAATATGTATGGCGGCCAGAACCCGCCCTTCCAGTTGCGGCGATGCGACGGCGGCCTGCGTGAGAAGCCGAAGCGAGCATGGCGCACGAGATGGTTCTTGACGAGGAGGCGGCGCGCAAGGGACTGGAGCTGGTGGGCCACGTCAACTGCCTCGGGGACTTGTGCGCGACCCAGGTGACGCCGATCAATTGGTGCGTAGTGACATCCAAAAGGTTTGGCTGTGAAGTTTGTTGCTGCTCCGAGTAGTGACAGTTTGGTCTTTTTTATCAGCTCCGACGGGTCCAATGTGATCGAGGCGACGACGACAACCGCATCTGCTGCGCATGTGTCTGTGTCTGCTTGCCGTCGCGGAGACGCTGCGCCTTAACGCTGCGCCATCAAGACCAACTTCGAGCCCAGAAATGGCGGAATTGAGGTCTTGAGTGTGCGTCAATTGCAATTCATTGACCTTCGCGATTAGGAGATGATATTTTGTTGAAATCGTCGGAACCAGGCATGATGGGGAGCCAGTCCTGTGATGTCGTGGAGCCGCCCCTAAACAAGTCTTCAAATAGCCAGGAGAGCTGATTCACGTCTCCACGGCTTGCTTTCAAGTCACCACTGTACTATTCGAGCTTTGCTTCTGCAGCGAGACTCAGGTCCCCAAGCAGGAAACCTTGACATATATCCACGAAGAAGGCGTGAGGCCAGTGAAGTATGTTTGAAAAGCCAACCCCATTCTGGCACCCAGGCTCTCATGATTGTGGATATGCTGTTGCACCTCCTTGAGGCTCCACTTCCCCCCACTCCGGTTTCACGACCCTCCTTTCAGCCAACAGGCCCAACAGTCCCTGCGATATTCATGCTCGATTCTACCCTTCTCTTTTCCTGCCCCAGTGTCCATTCTTGTCCTCCCATCTATCCCTGGTCCGCACCTACTTCCCGTGTCCAAACGAACCTGATACAGCTGCTATCAATGGCGTCTGTCAGTCGTTACGATTATGCAGCTTTGCCGTCCCTGACCCATATTCGGCTCATTGAGCTACATTCATCACCAGATCCTTCATCCCCGCTCAGAGCATCCATTCTAGTCACAGACCTGGACAATGAAGAGGACGATTTTCTATATGAAACCTTGTCTTACACATGGGGGCCTCCGGTTCTTTCTGAACAGCTTATTGTTCTTGATTCCTCTGGCAATGAGCGATTCTTAATGATTACTACGGCCCTTGCATGTGCTTTGCGCAGATTCAGACAGGCTGGGGGATCTCGCAATATCTGGGCCGATGCTGTATGTATCAACCAAGACGACGATTCGGAAAAGAGCACGCAGATTCCTTTGATGTCGCGAATCTATCGTGAAGCATTGCGTGTACTTGTCTGGCTGGAGGACTCGGAGCAGGTTGAACGGTCGATGGTGTATCTGGCTGGACGGGCGCATAAGACAAACCGCAACACTGCCGCTGCCAGTCCGGTGTTGAAAGAAGCCCTTCCAACATTATTATCCTCTCCTTGGTTTGGCCGGCGCTGGATAATTCAGGAATCCGTCCTCAATTCTGACGTGCTGCTCTGCTGTGGTCCGTCTGAATTGACATGGTCGCGGCTGGCGAACATAGTACAGAGCCTGCCATCTGATGGTGAAACGATGGGCATGCCAGCAGTGCGATCTGTCTCGAAGATGTTTGATCTATGGGAGTTCTGGAACTTAGGGCACAGACCGGATGTCGACTGTAGCCTGATGACACTACTACAGAGTTTCGAGACATCGGATTGTTCGGATATCAGGGACAGAATATATGCTGTGGCTGGGCTTGCTAAAGATGTAACGTTTGCCAATGGTTGCACAAGTGAGCCTACAGGTGCTGAGGATGAGTCTGGGGCCAAGATGCCAGCGCGTCTTGTGATTGAATCTGACTACAGCTTGCCTGCAAACGAGCTTTTTACAAGAGTCGCTGAATCCATCTACCACCGAGATAATGCTCACGGGCTGATGTGGTTGCTATGCCAAGCTGGTTGCCGCCGCTCTTATCCGGAAAAGGATATCAATCGCTCAATCCGTAGCCCGAGACCTCCTTCTTGGGTACCGGACTGGCACATTCGAACAGCCTGCAGCCCGCTACAATATCCATTGAATCCTGGGTGTCTTCAGGAGCGAAGACACTCGTCGAAAGTGGACCGTCAGATCCGGCGTCTGCCGGATGGTCGATTCATCTTAACCGCATATATGCGATGTGTTATTACTGTGCCTAAGCATAATCCGAGACTGCACTTTTCTCTTCAGAATGTAAATGCAGTTTTATCAAATGATCCTCCACTCGAAGACCCGATGATAGAGCCCCGAAAGATCGTGAGGCTAGAGCTTCTGGACGTTGAGTGGACAAGTGCTATATATCCCTCGAAACTTGGCTACAAGGCTAAAAGACTTTGGTTCGCTCAAACGTTCGATACATTGTTTGGGAGGCATAACAATCAGTCACAGATACAAGAGGTATGAAGTCCGCCAACGGTCTTGCATGTTACCAGGCCAACGATTTCGGGGAGCGTTGTCACGACTAACATCATACTGCAGGACTGGGAAGAGGACGATGGTCAAGCCGCCGATGAGGAATACCGGGCAAGACGACGCGAGCTTATTAGAGTTTTCGCTTGCGCACTCTCCGGCGGGGGCGGCCTTATCGATTCACTCGACCAACACCACAGGCATTATTTCAAGTCACTCATTCCGGACGAAAAGATACATGACCCCGTAAGCGTAGCTCCGGAAGATCTCAGATGGTTTCGAAAAGTACACCACGGGAGTTCGCGTTATGGCATGCACGTCAAGGAGCGTTTTGTTGGTCAGTGCCTGCACTTTCCCGATGGGCCATTCGCCTCACATATGATCACGACAGTGGAGCAAATACTAGACTGGGACAAGGCATCCCCGACCGAGGATTTCTCCAACATCGCCTCGGGCCCCTTCTTCAGTCTCATCGAGAAGGTGATGGAGGGAAGATTGCTCTTCCATGCCGATACCCACGCCCTGCCCACTGCAGCGTTACCCGGCATGATTCTAGGTGTGGGACCTCTTCATACTGAAGTTGGCGACAAGATCATGGGTTTTGTCAATGAACCAGAAGAAACGAATCGTATTAATGCTCTGGAGTCTACCTTTGTTGTCAGAAGGCGAGCTCTCAGCGATCTAAAGAACTTCAATGAGGATCAGTCGGTCCCAGTCCAAGCTTGCAATCCATCACCAGAATCCTCTCATATTGAGGACAAGGAGGAACCTTGGATTCCGGAGCCCCGTAATGTTGATCCAACTCATATGCCAGGGGATTCTGAGGATCCCGATCTAGTATATACGCAGGACTGTGGAGCTTATGAACTGATTGGTGATTGCTGGTGTGTTGGTACGGCTGCAACCTTGGAGGCGAGAAACTTGTGGGTGTTTGAAGAGATATTTCACAGCCGGAAGATACCTTTTGCTGAATTCGGGTCTTATCTTGAGGGGCCGCAACCAGCCATGGGCCGGTTCAAGCTCGTCTTCTGTTGATGACACAAAAAGTCTATAGGCGACCAGGGGCTGCGATTTTGTAACCGATAAGGGTCGTCCTGCCATATATAGTACTAGTAGTAGCTACATGTATACAGTGAATGCAGCGCACAGCAGTTTGTTCGCAACAACTTCACTACCCTTTAGTCTCTTCCACACCTTTGATTCGCCTACCAGTCTGGATCCAGGTCACTTACATCTTTGAAGCCTAAGGG